>JAQGBA010001714.1:0-12720 GCA_034698125.1 Prionchulus punctatus | reverse complement strand
CAATTGCTCCATCTTGTTTATTTTTAGTAAATTAATTTGGGTTTCCATGAATTAAATTTAGGTAAAAAATTAAAAAAACTTGAAAAGTTTATAAATTCAAAATTTTATTGATTAAAGCTGTCGCGCACATAAACAGTCATTATGCTTTGCTATAAGTGGTTCCGTTTGCGCGCGGAATGTTGGTTGTTTTGAAATTTTTAATGCATAATTTTGAGATTAATTAGCAAATTAACAGTATTCGAGCGCCAAGCTATTTTAATGAATTCTGGGGTTTTCGGATATGCTGAATTCAAAAAAGTGGGTTTTAAGTAAAACTTGCATAGTTTCTATAAAGGATACTTGTTCCAAAAAATGTTCCGAAAATGCTTTAAAAGAATAGTCTTTTATTGGTAATTTTGGCTTTAATTACGTCAAAACTTTGTACTTGTTTTATGTCGTACGCAAAAATGCCTCATAGATACCTAAAATTATAAACAATAGTAAAACGCGGTACCTCGAACCAACACAAAAAATAATTTAAGTATTCTATTCTTGAAAGGATTCAACAAAAATAAAGAGCTTTTAAAAAAAGGTGCACAAACTGTAAGAAAACAAATGTAACGAGCAAAATAAAGAAACGTCTCGATATCAATAGCATTCAATTTAACGTGAACAAAAAACAGAAAATTTGATATTATAAATCAAGAAAACGCGAACGTAAATAATTTGTGTAAAAACAACTGAATTCCTGACAGAAAATCTGTGGAAAAATCACTAAAAGTACGCAAAAAACACAAAAATAATACGTAGTCAACAAGGGCGCAAACGTAAATTCGTGAACAAAAGAGTGCGCCCGCTATTTACAATCAAAGCAGAAAATCGTTTCATAATGAAAAAATCTTGTTTCACATGTAATTCGTCTACAACTTGATCAACGACGTCGAATCGTGGCTCCGACCACGTTGGGCGACGACGTCATAGGGGTGGTTCTCGGCTGAATGGCAATGTATTGACCATTGGCTTGATTCATATCCAACGCCACCGACGATCCAGCAGGAATAGCAGCTTTGTAATATCCGCCTGCGGGAACTGCGTAAACGGGTAGAACGGGCGTTCCGCCGTTATTGGTCGAGCCGGGCGCACCACTGGCGAACTGCAGCGACGACGAAACTGCGGCGAAACTAGCGTTTCCGTGCGGTAATGCCGACGAAGATGAGATATTCTGCGAAACACAAAAAAACCGATAACAAACGACACTCGTTCACAAGCGACTAAGTCTAGTAACTATGGAAAATTGAAACGTACGACGTTCATTTGACTGGAATCGCCCGTCCGTATTTGAGCACATGACGCTTGATGCTTCGGCCAGTGACGTTGCTGGCAAGGGTAGTCGCAATATGACGTATTCCAGCAACAATAAAATACCGCCTCTTTACCGCAATTGGCACACTAAAGTATAAAAAGAAGTTCAATAATGAGCGATTTTTGAACGCAACGATCGATAAATAGATCCATACGAGTCAATTTAATGAATCATTCATTATCACGCAATAAAATTCAAGTTTACTTTCAAAAAAAAATTTCACTTCACTATAAACAAATATCGAACGGATTGCATACCCATTGTTTCAGTTTCGCCTCCTTTACGGCAGCCGCCAGTTCTTCGTCGAATTTTTTGCGTGCATCTTCGTAGTTTACACCCTTTTCAGCTTCGATAGATTGCTGCATTTCGGTAAAAGTCACTTCTGAACAGAATGTTGAAACTCAAAAACGACTCGATAGTTCGATTTGCAAACAAAGTTCTTCATACTGGCAGTGTTTTTCATCGCTCTAATTGCTTCCTGATAGAACCATTTCATTTTTCCAAACTGTTCTTGAAGAATTTCATTCTAAAGCAACAAACAAATAAAAAATAAGACGAAACAATAAATTTTTATAACGTACCGATGGTTCGTCTTTTTTCTGCACTTTTTGGTTCAACGAAGGCGAACCGTCGACGAAATGTGATTGCATTTCGTCAATCATAGATTCTATTGTCTCGTGCAAAAAATGATTTATCTATAAAAAATTAATTGATATGAAAGCAAAAAAACGCGCAGTCAAGATAAAAATAAAACAAAAACTGTACTTGATCAGAATATTTGTCGATAAACGCGCTTTTGTCCACCGACGTTTTCGATTTATTTTTCGATTTAACGGCAGTGTGAATCGTAGTCGGGGCGCCGCAGCTGGCGCTCGACACACCGCCAGCGTCGCTGGAAGGCGAAGCGCTACATCGAAGATGAACGTTGCTGTGCATTTTTTCCAAAACCGATTGTAAATTTCGTTTACGAACATGCGGCGCTTCTTGCTGTTGCACGAGACTTTGCGGGACGAGTTGAACATTGCCGCCAGACAGCGCAACATTTTTGTTTAACTGTCATTGAAAAAAGCAAAAAGTAGTACCACCAAACCGTACGATTTTCAGAATATCAGTTTCACGCAGCCTTATCATTAGAAAGCGTGCTTGCTACATTTGCTTAAAATGACAGATTAGTTTCACGCCACGCTTACACTAGGCGATGATCCGTTCAATTTTCCGTTATTCGAACATTCTTGAGGACTCGGCGCGTCCAACGCCGGACTTGTACTGTCGGGACTGTGCGAAAGTGGGTTTAGGAAACTATTTTGGTTGCCTTTCGACGACGGTGCGTCCATTTCTACGTCGGCGGCCGTCGCTAACGAGTGGAAAAAGTTTTGATTCTCATTTTGACTACCGTTCGAATCTTCGTTATCGTTGACGACCCGTTCCGACGACATCGACATTCGAATTTTATCTAATACAGAAATATTTTCTTCCTCGTCTTCGACCAACGTCGTCGGTTCGACGACGTTTCCGTTCGGCGAACCGTTGACGTTCGCAACTTTCGGCGATTTTTCAGGAGACGTCGCTGGTCGACTGATTTGTTTCTTAGCTTTCGTCGATATTTTTCTAACTGTCGTCATGGTCGTCGTCGTCGGTGACTCAAAATTCGTCAATGAATCCGAAGGAGGACAAATTTCGTCGACGATGGTCGACGATCCAGACGGTTCGACCAACAATGAATGATCGATGTTTTGCGACGAATTCATGGACCGCTCGGACAAATCCTCGCTGTTGGCGACGGAGATGCTATCCTCGCCGCTCATCTGCCGCCGACGCTCGTGAGCGACTCGATTTTCGGGCGCAGAGAAATGTTCGTCGTTCAACGTACTGCCGAACAACAGCGAGCAATTATACAAATGTTCCACTTTGAATTCCGTCTTAAACGGCGCGTAACGAAATTCGACGTTGGGTTTTGCTTCTATTGCGCAAAAAAATTGAATCAATAAAAAAACAACGGAAAAAAAGCGTCGGAGCTAGAACGACGACTGTACTTAGTTTTCGTATATGCAATTGAAGTTCATCAACAGCTTTATCGAGACCAAATTTTTTAACGTTTTTAATGGGATTCGGACATTCTTCGCTTAATAAATAAACTTGATTCACAGGTATCCAAGCTCGATCGTGTGCGCCAAAGAACCGAACATCAACGTTATTTGAGGCAGAAACACGTAAAGCCTAAAAATAAAGATAGGGCGCTAGCTAGTTTCCGGCAGAATTAGCAACTATAATTAGCATAGGATTGTAATCAATAATATGCGATAATTGATTGGCGAGTCGACTACAGTTGATCCTTCAGTCTACTGTAGTTGTTTGTTCAGTCAACTACAATTGGATTCGCAAGTCTACTCTAGTTGTTAAGCTTTTAACAAGTGAACTACAGTGAGCACCGCTAGTTAACTGTTAAGTCACTGAAATACATTTAAATCACACCTTTGCTGGCCAATATGGGAACCCTTTCAATTTCGCCCATACTAAACAATGCGGGAAAGTCTGAAACTAAAATTGATTAAAGTTTAATAGCATTTCCAAAATCCACACCAGAATAACTATTGTTACGCAAGGTTCGGCGAACCAATTATCTTTTCTGATGCACGAATTCATATAACAATCTGGGCATAATTCAATTTCGGACATCTAAACTGATAAAAGTTTGTTCTTAAAACGTCAAAACAGGTAACTGTAGTCGAAAAAAGCAAAAACCGACTGAATTAAAGTAAAAATTGAAAAGTACCTCGTGTCTACAAATTTTAATAATCATTTTTGCGTCTGCCGTGTATTTACTTGTCGCCCCGTTGTAAATCATGCTATTATGTAAAATCCATTTGGCATCTTCGATAAATGCTTCGGTCGAAGCGTACATTTTACGTTTAATATTCTGAAAAATACATAAAAAGTGTAAAAATTCATCAATTTCGAGTAAAAAGTGAAAACGAACGTGCAGAAAATGTACGTTTTGGGGTCAAAAATTAAAACAGGCGGAGATTTTGTAACAGTAACTCACCCTATCTAACGTATTGAGGTCCATCGGATGGAAAACGATATCGTAATAATCAGGGAGTAAACTCTTCGGAACTGGGTTGAAAAAAGCTTCAGACTAAACAATAAATTAATTTTGGAAAAATCGAATCGGCTAAAAAAATAACAAATTTCGCTAACGTCTGGATGCTTCATGCGCTGCAAAGCAAATCCAAAAAGGGTGCAAAGCTGGTCGATATTAACTTGCTGCATCGCCCAAGATCGAGAATCCGCACATTCTGCTTTCATAATTGCCTGAAAATACGATAAACATGTAATTAATTTTGAAAACGTAAAGTACGAATTTAAGAGTGACCTACCAAACACACTGGACAGGTCCAAGAATCGCTCTGCTCGCGCGACGACTCGGAATTATTTGGTAAACAGTCCGGATGAAATGTTCTCGGACAACTGACGCAATCTAAAGCTCCATCGACGCATTCCTTGTGACACTCCCAACAATACACGTCCGGGAATTCTTCTCCAGACTGCAAATATTCAGCTTTAATATAACACAAATGGTTCATTATTTAGTTCCGATTGTTTACTTTTCCAGACCCATCCGTTTCACTCAATGAATTACCAGAAAGTCGAGCTCGTTTAGGAGTATTATGAATCGTAATTAAACCGTCTTGAAGTTTCCGTTTCGAACCTGAAATTGACACAGATTATGTTTGAAAAAACAAAATTTGATCAATAAAAGTCATACTAATTCCTCTACAACCCAAATAATGCGATGCTGTCGTAGCCGCAGCCATTTCGGCGTCTTCTTCGGTCGGCGATTTAACTTCGACGCCGGTTTCGTTAACGGACCGTTTCGAACCGTCTACAAACAAAATTTCTCAAAAATTCAAGGTTAAAACTGTTTCTGCAAATGTAATGTTACCCCTCGAACGTAAATGTCTCGTCGTTTCCGTCGTAACTGGCGTAGTCATTTTTTACAACTTAAAACGAGAAAAATCTTGCTAAAACGATTTCATAACTATTAGTGTAGCGAAGACAGGGAGTGTAAAGTACCTAGCACTACAAAACGACAAAAATAATAACAGTTAAAACATTACATCTAAAACAAAGTAAAATAAAAAAATTTCGCAAAATCGTATCGATTATTTACTTTATCGATCGATCAAAAATCGAAAGACTCGCCAAAATATTTTCTAAAATCGACCAGTCGGCTTTCGACGTCGTTGGCTTTCGTTTAGCTTCGCGAAATGGCAAAATACGGCGCCGAACACAAATAACGTTGTCGCAGTTCGGTTTCGGTGCTCGGATGAAAAACGCGGCTGCGCGAACGCTGCGTTTCTCACATCAAACGCCGACGACCCGGTTTCTGATCAATAAACAGGCGACTCGACCAATCGGAATATGTTTTCGAAGGACCAATCGGCGAACGACGTTTCGGATGGATTTTGTGTCAGTCAAACACAAAATGCGTCGAACGCCAGCGCAATCTGTCCCGATGTGAATCGCGCCTGACGGGCTTTATTTTTAATGCTTGGAAAATCGACGCGCGACTGGTTGATCTTGCGATCGATTACCATCATTTCCGATCACATGATCGCAGTTGCAATGAGAATAACTAACTGCACTCGGAAATGAATACTGATGGCACACTTTGCTTCGCGAAATTGAAATGCGGCTAATTTTAACTTCTATCGATTTCGTATGCAACGAGTCGGTTGAAAGCTGTGCTGCTTTTCAGCAATCATTTTCTTGTTTGTGCAGAAATCTATTATAATTTTACAGTTGATATCCATTGGTGCTCGCATGCAATGGAGATGTAATTACAATTTTTTTAATAGCACTTTTGTTTTCTTTGTCTGTCATCTTTAAAATACAGGCTTTGATGGAATTATAGTTATGCATCAAACTTTGTTCCATCTTTTACAGCTGGTGTTCACAGCTGGTGAACTGTCATATTACGAAGCAATATTTTCGATTTTGCATCAAAATACAACGACGTTTGTGAAATCCATAAGCACGAATTGTAGACGAATACGATGATCAAATCGTATGATTTGCTCATTTTGTTTAACAATGACCACACAGTTATAAAAATCTGAAAATTTTCTGTTCAAGTGAACGCTTCATAAATCGAATGAATATAACATAATAATATAACAAAAAAGCTCATGTGACTTATTTCGGTCAAAACACCTCAAAAAATAATTGAGTTTTCTTTTAAAATCTTTTTAAAGTTTTATTTTATCTTTATTTTCCATTAAATAGGTGTAATTTGAAAAATTATCGACGAAAAATTCTGTGAGAAACCGAATTCTGCGTTCTTCTTTCCAACATTTTTCGAACGAGATTATGTTTTGAACTATGATTTGATGATTTGGTCGCGAACCGTCCTATTCGTATTAAATCTAACTGTACTGTTTTACAAGTTTTATCGCGCGTTTCAAATTTGTGCGCTTATCAATTGGAAATTCGCTCTGAATTGACAATTTTGAAATTCGTTATTCATCCAAATCCTAAAAGTTGTCAAAAAATATGAGATTTTAAATGGCTTTTCAATTGGCAGAAGTGGAATTTCATTCGGAGAAAAATAATTTCATATTTTTGCATAGTGGACACGTAAAACAGTATTTTTGTTGTACTTACCTTTAAATTTTCGTGCATGTCGTCTCTTTTTTTCAGCTCAATGGCGTCGTCGAATCAGTTCCGGCTAATTTAACGGTTATTTTTGAAGATGGTTTCGTTTACGTTTCTGGTTACGTTGAAAGATCGGTTTTAAAATCGTCGAAGAAATATTATATTAAAATTAATGGTTTATTCGCTTCTCAATTGAAACTAAAACCGGGGGATCAGGCAATTGTTTTTTGAAACCCATTTGATCGCCGTTCGATTGATAATCATCGATTTATGTGTTGTTCTGTTAGATTTGTTGGAACGTTTTGGATAATGTACAAAAATGTACCGAAATCGTTGTCGAACCGTTGACCTTCGACGATTGGGAGATAATTGTGAGCAAAAAAGCACAAATTTGGCAGGGCTCTAATGTTTTAACGCTTGCTTAGGTATTTTTAGCAAACGAACGCTTCTCGAATTGAAGAACAATTACTCTTTCAACTTCGATTGGCTTATCAAAGTTTAATTTTTCCTATGTGGATAGATAATTCAATTTGCGTCTATCTTCGAGTTGGTAAAGACTTATCAATTGCATTTTTATGTTTCAAACTTATATAATTTTTTTATCTTTAGAATCCGTAAAACCGAATCACAATTGCGTCGAATTGGTTGATGGCAGCGTCGTTTTGGTCGCTCCTAAAGTTCTACCGAGACAAAAATCATCAACGAGTGAAACTCACGTTGGACCAGCGAAACGACTTTTGAATAGTTTGCATTTACCCTTGGAACCAATTTCGACGAGAAAAATGGACGAAAATTCGCCGATACACGAATCGAAGAAAAAAGACAGTTCTCACGAACGGCCGAGAATAATTCAACATTCGCCGAAATCGCCGAAAAGCAAAGATGCTTCGCCGACGAAGAAAAAAGAACAATCACCGTCACGGTCATCGATTTGGAGCCGTTTGCGCGACGCTTTTACCCCGACAGTTGAAGAAAAAACAAAAGAAAAGCCGCCGAAGACGCCTAAAGAGCCCGAAACACCTTTCATTCCGATGATCGACGACGTTGAAAAGTATAATGAAAATTTGCAGCGAATTGCGATTCCTCAATTTGTGCTTCAATTTCAGCACCGTTTTTCAACCGTTGGTCGATGATCTCACGAATTATTTCGAATTAAATTGTATAAATTTCAATCTACGAGGCCACGTCGTCGTCGAAGGTCAAACGTTAAGCGGTACGACGTATTTCTCCGAATTGCTAAGAAGGAAATTATCTGCCGTTTTCGGAACCTATTCGAAAATATTCGATTGCAAAACGTTATGTGGTACTTTCCGAAAGGATACTGGGGACTTTTATGTTTCATAAAAATGCACGCTTTTATTGTTCTTAGGCAAAAATGTGATCAGCGTCACGAAATCGTTGTGTCAAGTCGTAGACGATTGCGTTCGACACGAACCGTCGCTAGTGGTGTTGGACGATTTGGATCAACTTTGTTCGAACGGAAGTGCGACTAAACAATTAACACCCGGCGCCGACGTACATTTCGCACGGTTGTCTAAAGGTCCGTACACATTTTAATTTGTTTTTGCGACTTTTGGAGCACATTTTTTATCTACAGTTTTGATTCAAATTTTGGATCGACTGTGGACCGACAAACGCAAAGTTTTAATCCTTGCGACGTGCAAGTCGAGACAAAAATTGCACGACTGTTTGGTGACAGTTCGAGGAAAACGATACTTCACGAAATTCGTTCAAATTCCAGTGTTATCCGTCGTGAGTTTTGTTTAGTGAGAAGATTTTCAGGCGAAAATGCATAATGTAATTGCGTGTTTTAATTAACAGAAAAATCGTGAAACTATTTTGTCGACGCTTTTCTCAGACCGTGGTGTTAAATTTTCGTCGAGTTCTCAACTTCATAAATTAAGTAAATCTACAGAAGGTTGCGTTGCCGGCGACCTTCATCGACTGGTCGATCGAGTTTTTCGAGCTTCAAATTTGCGAGGTACAGTCTACTTTAATTTCATGGTTTCTATAATGATAGTTTTTAATAGAAAAATACATTTTTCAGGTGAAAACGTTTCAAACGTGCAAGAAATCGATGTGGATCGTGCCTTAACAGATTTCAAACCGATAAATTTACATAATGCTCAAGTAAACAAAGAAACATTGGATCATTCTTGGTCGGACGTTGGTGGACTGCAAGAAGTTAAACGAAACATCGTTCGAATTTTAGAATGGCCGTCAAAAGTAAAAAATGTCTTTTCCAGTGATTTTTTTTAAAACGCATTTTGTCTTTAGTACACTTTTATTTTTGCCTCGTTACGAGTTCGGTTGGCGAGGGGAGTTTTATTGTACGGACCCACTGGTACCGGAAAAACTTTGTTGGCCAGTGTTGTTGCGAAAGAATGTGGTTTGAATTTTATCCTTATCAAGGTACGTTTCGAGTTAAATTTAAAAAATTTTAAGCCAACGAATTGTTTTTCGTTTAAGGGTGCTGAACTGTTATCGAAATACATCGGTGCCAGCGAACAAGCCGTTAGAGATACGTTTGCCAGGTGTGAAACTGACTTCTTACTTGTTTGATTGATACTTTATAAAACAAATTACCGGTCTTGTCGAACTGATGTACCCTGCTCTAGAATACCTCTCAAAAGCTATAATTTTAAACAAGTGAACAATTTTTTTTCATTTAGGGCTCGAAGTGCTAAACCTGCTTTGATACTTTTTGATGAATTCGAAGCTTTAGCTCCTCGGTACGTTTAAGTTTTAAAACTTTTTAAATTAAAATTTACCTCGATGAACCCTTTTTTCAGACGAGGTCACGATAGTACAGGAGTTACAGATCGGGTTGTGAATCAACTTTTAACCGAGCTTGACGGTGTTGAAGCGCTCGACGGTAATCTTTCTAATTTGATTTCGAGTTTTTTTATTAACTTGGGAATTCCGATTGCAGGTGTTTTTGTTTTGGCAACTACTAGTCGACCGGATTTGATTGACCCAGCATTTTTACGACCGGGTCGTATCGACAAATGTTTATTTTGCGGCATGCCGACGTTGGTAACGAGAACGAAGCGATGTTCATTTGAGTCTCGTACGAATTTCACGTATTTTTCTTATTTTCAGGATGAACGTGAGGAAATTTTACGTTGTTTGATGCGACATTATAATACATCGGACGACGTCGATCTTCGAGATCTCGCTCACAGGACTTATGGATTTTCTGGTGCGGATTTAAAAGCATTACTGTTCAACGCACAGTTGGCAGCCGTTCATTCGAATCTAAATCGAAACGGTGTCACGCATCGGCGAAAAACCGCCGATAATTCAAAACTAACCGTTACAGCTTATTTTCCTCAAATTGGTCGACGACCGACGAATACGACGAACGAACAGAAGTTTGAGATTCAAAAAAAGGTAAGCTGTAGTCAGAAAGCATACAAATTATAGTTCCATATGAACTATAGTAATATGAACTTGTCGTAAGTCAAATATTGTTGTGTCGCATGCCCCAGTGTAGTGAAAAGAACCTTTGTTATTTTCATTATAATTATAGTTGTTCGGTTATATGAAAACGGATGAGAATAATTTGGATGATCAATCGAAGGTGGTCGATATTGACGAGAAGAAGGGCGTGATGGTTCATTACGAACATTTATACAAAGCTTTAAGCGACACGAAACCGTCCGTATCTGAAAAAGAATTGAATAGATTACAGAATATGTAAATTACTCCGTCTTTACGGAACATTCTCCTTTTTAATCATCGTTTCTGTTTTCAGATACACAAAATTTACAACTTCGTCGAAATCCCACCTGCCCGACGTCGGATTGAGCTCGTTGGACGTTGGTCAACGTGCGACGTTGGCGTAAATCGACAAGATTAGTTATTTATAGATGAAATCTAGATTGTAGACCGAAAAAGCCTTATTTGTTTTTAATGCGTTTTTGTGATCGAAATGTGATTCTTTCATTTGATTCCAAATTGCTCGCCATATTTTTAAAGTTATGCAAGTTATTTGTTTTATCGTGAGACCTGAGTCTCGATTGTTATTTTAGTTCTGATTATTTTGTTGATTTTTTTCAAAAAATTCTTGATTTTTTTATCCGACCAGACGTTTTTTTGGCAATTATTTACAAAACTAGGAAGCTTTTTATCTTTCGCTCCGCTAAACTAAATTTCCCAAGGTCAGCCATTTCTTCCGTTTGCCTCGACATAAAAACTGACTCAATTTCAGTTCACGGATCGGTGCCAAAAGTTGATTCAATGACTCCGCTTGCGCCGCACTAAACCAGTTTTTATTAAAAACAAATATTTTGATGTTTTTTACAGGAAAGTAAGCTTGATATTGCTTCGACAGGTTTTTTGTTTTCTTTTATAAAGCAAGCTAAACATAGATTATTATCCATCAGAAATTTTGCTAAATCATTGCAATTTTCATTTCAAATAAAGATTGGCTAACATTTTAATCACGAAATAAATCTAGATAGAAATTAATCATGAATAAAATTGCACAGTTACGTGAAGCTAAGTTCCTTAGAGAAACAATAAACTGTAGAAAAATGTGTACTATTTTAAAAAGTTGTTTTTGTTTATTTTTACATCGGCTCTACGATCACACCAATTAGTACCAATAACCGTGTCAAAAACATGCATTGTACCCTGCGAAAATAATGTTTGAATGCAAAAAAACATTTTCCTCTTTGTTGGATTTCCTTTTGTAGAGTCCTTTTTTATTCATTATTTTTAGTTGTTCGAATTTCGAAATTCGGGATAAAAGTTGCGTTTTTAATGGTGAGCAGGTTTTTTGTGAGAACTTTTGTGTTGTGAAAAATGGATGAAAAGCAATTCAACCGTGGAAGAGGTTGTTGTTGTTGAATACATTTATCGTTTCCCAACTCGACCCGAACAATGAATTAAAGGTGGCAATTTCCTCAACTCGACAAGACCCGATTGTGTTTCGACAATGGATGAGAATGAATTGAAAAAAATGACTTTTGTGCCGCATAAAAGAAGTAACATAAAAGTGGCATACAATATTTTTCCTTGAGCATGAAAAATCTCATGATAGCTCTCCGTTCGACGTCGAAAGGACATTCATTTCGGATCACGCCCGTTAATGGTGCGACGTGTAGAATGAATGAAATGCAACGAGATTTTTGTTCGAAAAACAATTCGTCAGACACCTTTTGTATTCCATTATTTGCCTATTGATAAACCATCGTGGGAGTTCAGTGGAAAAAAATTTTTTCGCTTGATTTCATTTCCATAGACAGTTACTCATGAGGCATTTTTTAGTGTCGTAAACTTTGCCCACTGATTTCTGAAAATGTTTCGAACACCCCACAAAAACGCTAAAACGGTATGAAAATTGATTGTCGATAGTTATCGCCCAAAATGTGCCGCAAAATGACTCTTTTGTGTTTGAAGAACAATGTCTAATGTCTTTTTCCTTATCCAACACATGTCACAAAATGAACCACGCATCAACTTGACGCATTATTCATGGAAACTACAAGTACTGTAAAGGATAACAAACTTTTTTCTGAAAGAACAATGAGCATACTTTCAGCGACGCCGACGACCGAAACGAAACGCCAACTAGTTTTATGCAAACAAAAGATTTTGACAGTTTTAAAAATCTGCGTCGGAGTATTTCTAAACAATAATCATTGTTTAAAACGTTTTTCTCAAAGAACCCCCGCTTTCATAAAACAAGAACACTTTTCCACGCTCGTTTCTCTTCC
>JAQGBA010001713.1:0-12721 GCA_034698125.1 Prionchulus punctatus | reverse complement strand
CCTTGAAAGTTGCTGTCCACTAACGTTTTGATAAAAGTGCACAACACGTTTGGCAAACTCCTCATTTTCCTTGCATCTCATCTTTTATATATTCAATTTATCGACAAAATTTTTTTAAATTCCGACAGATTAACTCTTTAGTTACAGACTGATAAGTTTATCATTTGTATAATAATATTGATATTAGTTTTAAATTTCAATTCAAATTTGCGAACTTACTTTTGGGACACCCTTTATAGTACGTTTATTTTGTATTTAACAGTCAATTTCGTGAACCACGAAAAATCATTGTTGAACCACACTTTGTAGAATCCAATTTTCTTACAAGCGATTTTCCCCTTCTCCGGAATGTGGGTCGGTCCGCTGAGATAGTTGATTCGCGGGAAAGCCCATTCCATTTTGTCCGTATTCGTTTCGTGCTCGTCGTCGGTGAAAAATATCGCGAAACCCCAATCGCTGTCGGTCGTGTAGTACCAGCGCAAAAAACTATCCTGTCTAGCAACTTTTACAGTCACGAACGAGCTATAACCGGCGCTGACTTGCAACGCTGTCAATTCATCGGATTTCGGATCATCGTCTGCTGGCTTCCAGTACAGCCTTTCGGGTATCGGCGACGTGTACACGATCATTGACCTGCACATCGGATCACCGTTTTCGTCGACCAACGTGCCGCCGTAGTGAACGGGCAAAATGTCAGCGTCGAAGTGCTGCAATAGTTCCGATTTCCAATTCGACCCCATTACGATGAATTTCTCCTTGGTTTTTTGCGGCAAAACAGGTTTAAGGATACTGTACAGGGTCCATGCGATGGTTGGCGCGTTGACAACGATTATCTTTTGGAGTATTTCCACGTAGTGATTGAACAAGAAATGGAGGAGATTTTTGTACGGCCCCGACAGTAACGAGAGCTTTTTCGCTGTTATCCGGGCGCCGGCCAAATCCACGATGTAGATCAATCCTGATTGATGTCCCGTTCGATTTTCGTGCTGTCTCATCACTTTCAGCACTTCTTCGGCGCGGTACATACGATGCAGTATGATGTCCATTTTGGCTGTCGTCTTCATGAGACCTTCGGAATCCCACGTGCCTTGCGTTTCGACGTAGGGAAAATGATGTCCGGTGCCCGTCAATGGTATCATGCCCTGGGGCAAATAGTTCTCCAGCACTTCCGTCTTCATGTCGAACTTGTCGAAATCGTAACAGCGCAAGAAGACGAAATGCTGCCGAAGTACCGGCTCGATTTGCTCGATGTTGTAATCGTAGCCTTGCAGCCATCGCAAATAATCAAAATCCGTGTACGAGTCGCTGGCAACGTCGGCGAGCAAAGATTTCAACTTTTCAACCGATTTTTCCTGCACAGCGTTCATTTTTGCTCGTTTAGATATAAAATGAGACACATTTTGATGCGAAATTGTTCGACAAACGGTTCGAAACCGGATTTTTTATAACACTTCCGTCTTAAAAAGTACAGTTGAACGATTCATGAAATATTTACGGCCTAATTTTTTTTCTGTTTCATGTCTTCGAAAATTATATTACAAAATAAAAATGGAAAAATATCGAAAATTATTGAAAATGTAGACGGTGACTGTGAAATTAAAAATGTAGCACTAAAATCAACTTGAAAACAAAAACATGGTCATGAAAACATCTACAATAGTTCCATTGTATGTCAACTGTAGTTCCTTAAGAACTATAGTTCTTGCAAACTATAGACCCGTATGAACTATGCACTACAATCGCTTCTCAACTGTTTTCTTTTATGAGCTACCTAAACATTCAAACAATCATGTTTGACTCTTCTTTTACATTTTGAAATCATTGCCGCGTTTTATTGTCTGCTATTTCGCGTTGAAAGCAATTTTTTGCTTGTTTTTGCTCGAAATCGGGCAAAAATCGGAAATGGTTATCTTTTCGACTTTTACTTCGTTTTTTCGCGATAAAATTTGCTTTTTTAGGATTTTTCGAAGTTCACCAACGACAATTTCGACGCCAAAGAATGGATAAACGAAGTTTTTCAACATTCCGAAGCTCAGTCGAACAGAGAAGTGAAAACTGCTCGAAAACACGAATTTCATCGCAAGAATTTTGTTTTTCCACTTCGTTTTCTATCCATTTAGCAATACGCAACGACTCTAGTTATGAAATTACAATTGCTGATACAAGAAGTGGCGAAATCTTTGGAAGACACTAGCCAACAAATCGTCCAGTCGATGCCTCGGTTAGAAATCAATTTTCGACGATTAAACGTGCAAAACCTGACCGATGTTTTTAAAACATAGAACCAAGCGAGAAATCAACGTCATGCAGCAAGAAGCGCTTTTGTTGCAAAGTAAAATGAAAGCTGTCGAGCAAGACGTTCAAAAAGTTAGTCGGCGAACTATAGTTATTGATTAACTATAGTCCGTGGTTAACTTTAGTTATTGGACAACTATAGCCACCGGACATTTTTAGGTTGAACAAGAAACGGCCACCGCCATGGACGGATTGCTGTTGATCGACTTGGCTAAATCTCGAATGTTGGAAGTCGAAAAAGCGCTGAGAGTAACGAAAATAACTCCAAACGCGTCTCGAATCTTTCCCTTTCGGGCAAAATATTGTTTTTTTCTAGGAAGTGGATAATTGGACCGCCTTTACGAGGGATATCGAGGATGTGTTCGCTAGCGGAAATCCCGAGGCTATATCCGATCGATTGATCGGCATGCAACAAAGTTTATCCGTTTTAGGATCGAAAGCGAGTGGAATTTTTTGCGTTTCACTTTTTGACACGTTTAGTTAGATTTACCAACAGATTTTAGGTCCACGACTATCGCGATCGGCACGATTTATTGGAACGGCTGAAGGATCAATTCATCGCCGCCGTTAGTCCGAGCGTCGTCGCTTCGCTGACGTCGCAGTCTTCGGGTAATGGCAACTATAGTCCTTGATAACTACTATAGTTCCTTGCCAACTATAGTTTCTTGACAACTATAGTCCAAAATTTGTTTCTGGTTCTAATATTTGCCCGTTTCTTGATATTTTTTTCCTTAAAATTTGTTTTTCGATTCGTTTTTCGTGCAGAAACTGCGCAGTATTTCTCGAAAATGTTTTCAAATTTGCAACGATCGGCTGATTTCGAAAACTACTGCCATAAAGTCGTCAAAGTAAACAAATCAAATATCGATTGTTCGAACTGATCGATTAATCGATTAGATTTTGTTGATCAGGCCGATATCAGTAAGCAGTGGACCGACTGTCTTGGCAACGAAGAGCTGACGGACGTTGTTTCGATTTTGAACGCGTTTTACGATTCGTTGTTGTCGCTTTGGTTCGCGAAAGTACAAAAAAGAAACAAATTTCGATAGCTGGCCAGTGACTATAGTTGTTCGGCGACTATAGTTGATCGACGACTGTAGTTCGCTGTCCAGTGAATCATAATTGACAAGATTTTGCTCTTTAGGTCAAATGGTTCGGCGTGATCTTGAAAAATGCCGCTTCGGTCTTGTGCGTTGCGTTCGCCAAAGCCTTGGCCAATTTGGATCCGTCTACGGAATCCGTAATCACATCCAGATTGGACGTTAGCAAGGATAAAATCCAAGTGTTGGTCGGCGCCCGAGGCGCCACCGAGAATATCGTCCGTAGCATGGAATCGTATTTGAACGGCACCGAGATTCGTGATTCCACGAAGTGCGCCGAGTTGTTCGACGAATTCTACAAGCCGTACGCGTTTTTCGTCGTTAATTATCAACAATATGAGCAAAATTATCTGCTAGCCAACTTGAACCAATGGAATTTCGTAAGTTCTTTCGAACTATAGTCGGCCGCGAACTGTAGGTCTCTACGAACTATATTCTTAGGAACTATCGACGTGAGTCCACTGAGCTATTGTTCCTTGTAAACTATAAATTCAACGAACTATAGTTCTCGGTTTGAACAATTATTTTGTTTTAGGACAACGCCGGATGGTCTTCGTTGAATCGATTATCGAAATCGTCCGATTCCGCATTCTCCGAATCGTTTGAAGTATTGAATTTACTTTTGACACGCTTTCCTTCTTAGCCAGTGACATTTCTTGTTCGTAAGGCTTTGGAAAGGTGTCAATCGTTTACGAATAATTACGGTTTACCGTTTTTATTGAAAGCTTTGAAAGTATACGAAAATATTATGTTTGCCAACAGAATTTTGTTTTATTTTACTCTGTTTATAGATTTATTTCGAAAATTATTTATCGATTTTGAAAAAATTCTTCGACTCGCTGCCCAGCGTTAAATCGATGGACATTACCGATCACAATTGGGATCGATTCGAAAATTCGTTGAAATTCGCCGAAATTTGCGGTACGGTACCGTTTCAATAGCAATTTATTGAATTTTTTGCTCGCTATTATCGATTGATCAGGCAATATTTTGATGCATCTGACGAAATTGGAGGACGCGATCGATATATCGGTACAACTGTTAAAAACAAAATTGGGCCAAATCGATCGGATCGATGACGACGATAAGTAATTTTAGATCGATTGATTCTGTAGTTGTCCATTGATTATAGTTGTTCAGTAAATATAGTTGTTCAATAACTATAGTTGTCCACTTACTTTCGTTGTCCATTGGCTATAATTGTCCAGTGACTAGTTGTCTACTAACTACATACAGTTATCCAGTGACTATAGTTGTCGAGTGACTATATATTTATGTTTTTAGATCCATGAAAGTTATTACTGCGTTCGATCGTGTCATACTGTCGAACCAGAGCATAAAAATGGCGTTGGATAAGTTCATCGTGCAATTGGAAGGTTTGAGAGATTTTTGTTTCTATTCGTATTCAGATTCATATTCTCGTTGTTTTACTGTAGACGGCGGGAAATTTTTGAACGATACGAAAAAACAAACCGAACGGTTCAATAAGAAAGTTCACTTGCTCTCAGTTGATATACTTTTGGCGCCAGTTAAATCAATGATGGCGCCCGTGCCCAAAATGTCTGTACGTATTCAGATTCGGTTGATTTTTCTCGTATTCATATTCAGATTCGTTTCAGTGTTGGCCATCGACGAACGTCGGCGAAGCGTTGTCCGTCGACTTGCCGAGCTTCGGACACGCTCCCCAGGAGTACATCACAAAAGTGACTATAGTTGTTCACTTACTATAGTTGTTCAGTGAATATAGTTCTTCAGCGACTATAGTTGTTCAGTAACTATAGTAGTAGCGTGTTCATAGTTGGCCATGGACTACAGTTGTCCATTAAGTACCACTATAATTTTGTGAACTCTTTATTTTTCTCGATTTTTATTATGAATCAAATTTTTACAAAGATCGGACAATATCTGATGACCTTTGCGCATCATTTGGAACCGTATTTGTCGCAGGATAACGCCTTGTTGAGGATATCTTTGAACAACGCCGAACAGTCGAAAAGTGCAATCTAGTTATAGTTATATCCAGTATAGTTGATTATTGTTTGCAATTTTCGACCGTTACGACTCGTTTCAGATATCGAATCGAACGATCAGACGGTTAGATATTGGTTGGAATGCGCCGGCAACGGACTCATGCAAGCGTACATCGACGCCATTTCGAGTATCAAAGATTTAAGCCCGTCCGGATGCAAACAATTAATCGCCGATCTTGGTAATGAAGACGACGCGAATTGTGTTTTATATTCAACTATAGATATACGAATAGTTGCCAGCGGTGCACAGTCCATGAAGCTTAATGGACGTTAAACGTCTATAGTTACCGTCTATAGTTGCCGTTTGTCGAAGGGATGAACTATAGTTTTTGTACGCCTATAGTTCTAGAGAATTTATTGAACTATAGTTGATTTTTTTGCAGAATATTTGTGCAACGTTTTGGAAGACTTGGGCATCGCGCCGTCGCAAAACGTGTCGAATTTGGTTTCGTTGTTGAAAATGAGCAAGGACGAAATTCGCGAAGCTTCTACCGAAAAATACAATGCGAAAATTTTGTCCGTTGTTAAAGAAATGAAGCGTTATAAATAATTTATTGTTTG
Organism: Prionchulus punctatus; assembly: GCA_034698125.1. Taxonomy (NCBI): domain Eukaryota; kingdom Metazoa; phylum Nematoda; class Enoplea; order Mononchida; family Mononchidae; genus Prionchulus; species Prionchulus punctatus. The sequence continues at coordinate 6,735 of JAQGBA010001713.1, read as the reverse complement.
TTTTTTTGTATGTAAAATTTTTATTTTAAATATATTTATCGGGCAATTGTTTGGTTTGTCGTTGATGAACTGGTGAACAACTATAGTCAATGCACAGTTCTTGGACAACTATAGTCGCTGGATAAGTATGGTCAATTTTTCAACTACAATCGCTGAACAACTATAATTATTGAACTGACCTATACTTAATGAACAACTGTAGTCACTTCTTGACATCTATAGTTACTGCTCAATTAGTTATTGGCCAACTATAGTCAATGTACAATAACAATAATAGTTATGGGGCAACTATAGTTAATCTACAACTATAGGCACTGAACAACTGTAGTCAATAGCCAACTAAAGTCATTGGACAATTATAATCGTTGGACAATTAGAAGAAATAAAACGATAACCAAATTTAATTTTTATACAATAATTAACTGTAAAACTAACTTTTTAACATATATTAACTTTTATAAATTTGGATTTACCACTTTTTTCTGTGTAGGTAGACTCGTTCGCTCTATGCAGCATCTTATCCATCATGAAATAAAATAAATACGTTTTATGACAAAACGACATAAATACGGCACCTTGTGAAAAATTTTTGTGTAAAGCGGTGTGTTTCTAGTTATTGCTCGATTCGGTTTGCTGCGCTCCGTTTTCGGACGACTTTTTTACTTTTATCCCTTGTTTTGCGTTTCGTAATTAAAAAAAAAGCAAAGAATGGCGCCGGTCAATCCGCAAAAACCGCACGAAAATAAAACAACCTCGATGACGCCGATTAAAAAATATAAAGCTGTAAAAATCAAGTTTTTTTTTCATGTTTCGTAAAAATCCCGATTTTTTAATTTTTTCGTCGTTTTTCCGTTATAGCAAATGAATTTTCTGGGCAAAATGGCCGAACGTTCGACGCGTCTTATTCACGATTTGCATATTACCGAATCGAAACTCAGCCATCAAATGTCGCTGGGCCGGTTCATAACGGTGAAAAATTTAAACGACGTCGAATCGGTAAAACTAAAAAAATGCACTTTTTTCTAGCACTAGCCCTGTCACATTTTTTGTTTTTAATCCTCCGAAACGGGTATATTTTATGTTTAGAAGTGCCAAGAAATTTTAAAATCGGCGTCCGAAGCTCGTTACGAAATAGAAGCCGATGCGAACACTGACGTCGAGTAAGCCAGTGTCTTTAGTTGTTATTAATCATTGACTATAGTTATTCATTAAACTATATAATGATTTTAATTCTGCGTCTATAGTTGTTCATTGACTATAGTTGCTCGTTCACTATAGTTGCACGATAACTGTAGTTCTTTGATGACTGTAGTTCTTTTTTGACTATAGTTGCTCATTCACCATACTATGTTCTTAAAACTATGGCTGTAATTGTTCATTGACTCATTAACTGTATTTCTTAAATGACTATAGTTCTTCAATAACTATAGTTGTCTACTGACTGTAGTTGTTTATTTGAGCGATAATTTTTGTCTTTTTTTATCCGATTAGGTCGGAAATTTCGTCGCTGGTCGAAAAAGTTCACCGACTCGAAAGCGAAGCGAAAGTAAGATGAAAAAAACAAATTTTTTGTATTGATATTTACTTTTTATGGTGTCAATTTTTGTTTTTTGTTACCATTGAATTCTTTTTTAAGGCTCAAATCGAGGATATCGAACGAGATAAAGGCGTACGGCTTATCATTTTTACGACTTTTCTTTTATTTTACGGAAAACTTTTTAAGGAGAAAATTAAATGTTTTGAACAAAAATTGATCGATTCAGATGCTTTGATGATCGAAAAAAAAGTAAAGGTTTACTGTTTTCCCGTATTTTCGTGTTCTTAATTGCTTTTTTTCTGTTTTCTAATTGAATTTTGTGTTTTAGACAAAAATCGAAGAGTTGACCTTCTGTTTGGAAAATGCTGAAGTAAAAATTGAAAAAACGCCGAAAATTGTTTCTCGTTTCATTTATCGTACGTTTTTGTAGGCGAAAAATAAGCAAATCGTCGAAAAGTTGGAAAATGCTCAAGTAAATTAATAAAAAAAAATACCGAAAAATTTGTTTTTCAAGCAGTTTGTTCGTCGATTTTATCTAGTGCGAAAATAAACAAATCGTCGACGAATTGCTAAATCGACTGGAGACGGCAGAAGTAGAACCGAAAATTTGTTTTATTTTATCATTGTATAGTGTCGCTTTTTGTTTCTAGACTGAAAAAATGCGAGCGATCGAAAAATGCGAAGCGAAATTGAATTTCGTCGATGAAATCGAAAAATCTGCCGCCGATACGTTAGTCGCGCTTCGAAATCAAATCGATGAGGAAAAAGTGAATATAAAGAAACGTTTTTTCTGCGCGATCGAGCTCGAAAATGTTCATTTTTCGTACTTGATTTCAGCTGAATTCGGAACATTTTAAAACCAAATACTTGGAGCAAGTGAGCAAATTGGAAGCGGTGGACGTTCGCAACGACGCGCTAAAAGTGAATTTGATCGCCGCTCAAGTAAGCAACTATAGTTCACCAGACAACTATAGTCACTGCACAACTAGTTAATTGCTTTGACCGTTTTTTAGTTTGAATTGAAAGAGAAAATGGATCTTATATCGAACTACGAGCGAAAGACTGTGGAATTGGAAATCGAACGCAATCTATTGTCGTCGCACGTCGCTCAGTTGCAGTGCAAAATCGATGATCAATCGTTTCGCAATTTCGAAACCGAGGAATTCGTTCGACATCATTACGACGAGAAAATGAATGAAAAAGATCAAATCATACAAGAAATGTGTCGTCGATGCGTCGAAGTCGAGACGAACGTGCGCAACTATCACGTCGCTATCGAAAAAAAACAAAACGAATACATCGAAGAATTGCGTCGCAAGAATTCCGCGTTGGAAACCGAGCGTTTCGAATATTTGACCAAATCGGAAACGTTAACGCGCGAAAATCGCTCGCTAAAATCGTCGCTCGACGAACAATCGTCGCGGCTCGACGACTATCAACGCGAACTGTCTACGCCGTGTCAAGATTCGTTATTGGCCAGCGAACGTTTACAGTGCAAATTGGACGAAATGTCGACCGTCGTCAAGCAGACGGACGACGAAAAGCGCCACGTCGAAACGCAACTGAAACACGAACGTCGTCGGTGCGAGAAATTGAAGAAAAGTTTGTTCAACTACGTTTTGAACGGCGCGTCGACGATGGACAGCGATTTGTTGAAAATCATCGACGACTTGTTGGCCGACAGCAATCAAGCCAAAGAGCGAGCGACGCACCTTATGGCGTCCGTGTGCGAGTTGATCAAACGTCCGTGCAGCGACGACGAAAAATCGTCGTTTTTGCAATTGAGCCTCGTCGAAGTGATCGACGAATTAAAGAAACGCATCGACGACGAGTTGCGCCGAGAAATCGACGACGTTTCGACCAGGATTTCGACGTCGATGGTGCCACCGAAGAAACGAGGTAGGAAGTCGCGATCCCGTCAAAGTTCCAAATCGACGCCGCCGCAAGATTCGAGCAGCGAATACGCGGTACGAAAGTCCAACTATAGTTCATGTCCAGTGACTATAGTTCTTCAGTGACTATAAAACTTAAGCGCCTATAGTTCATTTTGGCTTGTTGTCTTTATAGTCTCCCGAGTTACAATTGCAGTCGACCGTTCGACGATCGGGTCGTCATCGCAAATTGTCTATTCGCTCGTTGGCCGACGCCGCAAAAACAGTATCGCCGCCGCCGGCGTTCTCGTCGTACGAATCCGGCAACGAAGATTTCTCTACGACCGACGTTGTGAAATTGTGTTCGCCACCGTTCGAGCAAGGTTCGCACGACGACAGTTTCGCAAACGGCGAAGACGTGGTATTTTTCTTTACAATGCTCGTTTAAATCGTTGGCCGGTGGGAGAATTTTGTTTTTTAGAACGCTGTACAGTCGATCGCTATGTCTTGGCAGCAAATTTCGTGAATTAGATCGTTTTATTTTTTTTGTTTGTTGAAATTTTTTTCGCTTTAATGCGCGTGTGATCATCGGAAATGTTGTGATTTTTACTCATCTTTTAAGAAAAAGTACAATTTTAATCCGTCGGTGCCTTTGAAGTGTTTGAAGCGTTCTCGTTTTTTTGTTTTTCAATTTTCTTTGTGCGCTTTAAAAAATTATCGTGTGGATCTTATTCCGTTTTTGAAAAGTAAATTTTCGTCGAAAATAATTATTTGGTGATCTGGTGTTCTGGAAAACATGATACCAAGCATTTAGGAACAGTAGTTGTTCAGTCGTTGTATGCCCAGCGACAACAGTTAATGGAGTCATGAAAGTCGTCTGGTGAATTTAGCCGGTATATTTGCAAAATGACTCGTCTTGTTTGAATCTTCAGTGCACATATAGTTGTTTCATAACGTTAGCTGTTTGTTAACTACAGTTATCCTTTGTCTCTATTTTGTCCATTGACTGTAGTAGCCAATGATTGTAGTTCTCCACTGACTATGGGTGTCCATTAACTATAGTCGGGGTGTAATGCTGTAATCTCCAGTGGGATATCATGAACTGATCAGGTAATTCCTTTCAAGACAGGACTATGGAGACGAGCTTGTTATTTGAAAAGATCATTTAAAAACTTGTCTACAAATAATCTGCTAATAATAATAAATTTGTTTCCACGATAAAAGGAAAATTTTCAAGTTCAAATTGTGCAATCATGTTTATACATGATTTACTTACTTTATATTTATTTGAATAGGTGCCAATAATAGCTAGTGAACGACACGCGCTTCATCCCGTAAGACTACCTTCATTAGCCTGCAATGGATTTAGATGAATATCCTCAGTGGCTTGCAATGCTGAGGGGAAGAATGGGAAAACATGCATTGCCGCAGCAATTATTCACTTTTATGAAACAATACCAGTGCTGCTTGCTCAGTTTTGCTTAATTACTCAATGCACCAAAACAATTTTGATAGCTATTAGTATTTTTTAATTAGCTAATATTGTCTTGTAATTTTATTTTGGTGATCTCTACATTAGTAAAGTTCCTAAATGACACAATCTATAGGAAATGAAAAATAGCTCCTGTTGTTGCTTAGGATTAATTTTGCATGTTCTGTTCATTTCGTTTTTAATAATTTAGCTCTAGCTCGTGAACATTGTTGCTCGGCCTACATTTCATTCCTTCATTATTTTGACATAATATTGGCACAGATTTTTGGTGTATAATGTGAATTATGCATATATTTTAAAACCTGAAAGCAAAGTTAATCAGCAATTTTGATTCATGAACCAACTGCATTATGCTGGATTGAGTTGAATTCACTGTGAAAACATTCAAAAATGATTGCTCGAACTAATGTATGTATATAGCAGTCTGATTTTGACTAGCTGTATTGCGGGATTGTTTTCATAGATGCTCATATTAACCCTAATTCTGACGATTGCAAGTGACATAATTTCGATAGCATGTGGAGTTAAATTATCTGAGAACGAAGCGAATCGGCAAACTGATCCCCGTTGAATTTTTCATACCATCGTTTGGGGCAAGGTAGTGAAGTATCAGTTCATTGACATCAATCCATTGCTGTTCTCAATGGCTGAGGACGTTTCGTAGCACACAATCCAATCAGTCTATAGATTATTTGTGTTGGTTGTAACGCATTATAGGTCAGCGATGAAAAAGATGCTGAACAAGTTGCAAAACAAGTCAGGCAGATTAACCGGCAATACACCTAATGTTTTACAAAGTGGATTTCATGAGCAACGTAGCAGTCAGATGTTCAATAAAATTTCTCCTGTTCACTGTAATACACATTTGAATTGCTTGATAACCTAAAATGTTGATGTATGGAAAATATTTTAACACTAGACCTTGCAATTGTTCTCTTTCGAAGAAACTGCACAGATTACTTCCCCCCCCTCCCATTAATAGCAATGAGCCATGTACTGTATGTATGATGACACAGTGAGTTGACTTCCTGAGAAGATCTTACTCGATCTGTATTGTTCACGCCTCCCTTGTTGCGCGCAGATCGCATATTTAAATTTCCGCTCTTATTATGTCTCGGCGTCTCTATTCACAAAATCTATTGAAGCTGTATTTGCATCTCTTTTTTATGATTAAACTTTTAACATCTAAATTTTGAAAGTGACGCAAAAGCAGAATTTATCCAGCAGACACTATTTGCTCCCAACTAGTATGTTTCATGTCTCTTGTGCGCGGTCAAAAAATTTAAATTGTACATTCCAGAGACATTTCAAAGTATAACTTAATATTTCTATAGATTCTATAGATTAATATTCATGTATTCATATGTAATAGCAACCAAATAACTCATGTTATGACCCACCCTACAGCCTGTATCAGAAGTAGATCAACAACAAATAACATCTTCTCGACGGAAAACGTCATGCAATTCTTGGGGGTCATGCGCAAATTACATCATGCAAGGGCGGAGGAGGTTTTGGAAAAAATGACCACGACATGAGGGAGGGAGGTTTGAGACAAGTGACATCATTTAGTGAAAAGTGTTGTGTAAAGTGTTTCATGTGTAAACTATGGAGTCAAAATATTTCGCGCTGAAAGCTGAGAGAAGATATGTTTTCTGCTTCAAAACACACACACACAATGCAAAATGTTCTTATTTCGGTTTGATTTTAACCAAATAAAGAATTGGATCATATAAAAATTATTTGATTGGGGGAGGGCACATCCGCGCGAAACCACAGTTTCTATCCGATCTACCTGTTTGAGCACTCATTCGACGCAGAAAAATGTCGCGAAT
>JAQGBA010001712.1:0-12728 GCA_034698125.1 Prionchulus punctatus | reverse complement strand
AACTCTATTTTACACAAGGACTCGAGTTGCGGATGCAGCCTTTTTATGAAAGGCGGATATATATAGTACAATGCCTGGTCCAAGCGACAGAGATGGCGACCTACAAAGGGAGATGTTGCATGAGCGAATAGAAAAATCGAGCGAACAGCAATGTAATATTTGACCGAACTTTGACCACTGGATGTCGCCTACTACGGGCGCAACGGAAAGCAGCGGGACGACAAGGTCAGCCCCCGCATAATGTAATTTAATTGCACATCGATTCTTAAGTTCGCTTTATTTTATCGCAATCTTATGCAATGTTATACGTTTTATTGGAACTTTCCATTATTTAATTAGCATATAAGTGTCGTTCGATTTACATATTTTCTATACAACTTCTATACGATTTTAGTATATTTATTCTAATTTAGCGAGCCAATTTCTTGTATAAAAGAGCGAACATTTTCCAGCCCGATCAGTTGATTAATTTGCATTAAAAATGTTGGCTGCCTGTGTGTGTGTAATTTTGTGATTTTATTCGAGAATAAATTATAGTCGAAATTACGATCGCAACGTACTGTATATTCTGCCGCCGCAATGGGACACAAAAACCTGTTCATTGTTATGTAAACACCATACCCGTACAACGGGCAAATGCCAATCTCAGTGCCGAAGATGCCAAACTGCTGGACATTGTATGCGTGATTGCCCGTTATTATAATTGCATCCAGATATTTTAACTCGAATAGCGCATAGACTATTTTGAGCGAGAATGTGAAGTGTCAAGAGACACGAACACGAATGTAAGACATGAACTTATTTTTGGCATCAATGGAACTGCTACAGTGTGTCGACAAACAGGAAAGTTGTCATTGCGACTGAGAATGATTGTAGTATGGATAACATTTGCACTCCCTTTTTGCGAAGCATGGTCAGAAACGAAAACGAGTCGATCGTATTAAAAAGCAGTTGGACGACAATAAGTTGTTTAGTGTAGAGATTCAAACGAGTTGAGCTAATCGTGAAACATGCATTTTGGCTTTGAACCAGTGTCAAACCTTTGAACAATCTCATCAAATGCTCGCGACTGTTGCTAACGTGCCAGCAGCGAGCCTTTTCCATCAAAGTTTGAGAAAGAAAGAAAAAAAGAGTAAGAGAAAGTTCGCAAAAAAATGGTTACAGAACTATATTTGAAGAATTGGAAAAGAAGTCTGTCATGAAATCGGTGACTGTAAAGTCCTCCTAAGGTTTATGCATGATGTTGGTTGCTTACTGTTGAAGTTATACATTTCGATTTATTAGCTTCATCGACTTTTTGATGTAGAGAAATGCTGTTCCAACATTGATACAAATTACTAAGCCTAAAATTTTATTTCCAGTATAGTACATTACTCCTATAGTATACTGGAAAAAATCTTTCGAGTATAATTCCACTATAGTATGAATTTCAGTATACAATCCATGATGAAACAAAAACTATCCAAAACCTTTTATAGAGAATATATTTTCCTTACTAACGGCCAACCTTCATTTTGATGAATGCTGCTGCAATCCAACAAACCTACAAAGCACAACAACTATCATTCCAAAAGACTATGATTTAATTTTATCATGATTTTTATCATGATTTTTTAAATTTTTGCTGTCACACGACTTTTCATACCCAATGATATAACGCCGGAATGCGAAGGTTTTAACTTTTAACAATTTAAACTTTAATTTTTCTGTAAAAAATGGATTTTGATTGAGTTTTTAGATGGCCGCGGTCTGCAGACAAACACATGGGCAATTTTACGCAGTCATTCAAATTTTGAAAAACAAAACGATTAAAATAAATAAAAAAAGTCATCCAAAACCTTGCTGAAATACAGTATAGTATAGTACAGGATGACCAAAAAAATTTTTTTCTACTGTAGTATAGTGTAGTATAAGCCTAAAAATATTTTACTTGTATAGTATGTTTAACTTCTTGAAAAATTTCCCAGTATAGTATAATATACTGATGAAAATTTTTATCAGTATAAATAATTCTAGTAATATAATATAATAATTCTATATAATATAATATAATATAATATATAATATAATATATTATAATATAATAATTCTAGTAATACAATATAATTCTAGTATAGCATAGTGTAGTATACTGGAACATGCCGGAGTACAATACAGTTAAATAAATAGTTCCGTTGGTATTGAACAACTGACCATGCTCTCATGTGCTTATTTATTTGTTTTTTGTGCAAGTTTCTATTGATATCTTCATTTGACATTGTTGCCGACTGGCGCCTTATCTTAAGGATACAACACTGCAGAGCAACGGCGATTGTGTGAATGCAAAATCGTGACCTATAGATAAGGAATCATCCCCAACTTTCGACATAATTAAGTCTTTTGCTTTACTTTTGGTGAAGGGGGAGCGGTTCGAACCAAAGAATGTCAAAAGGAAAATGCGACTGGGATTGAGGGTGAAAACAAAAAGGTGTCTCAACTTTACTCAAATATGGTGGGAGAGCGTTTACCAAAAATGATAAAGTGTGATTAGGCGGTGGTCCAAAATCCCATAAAACGGTGTGAAATCATTATAGCATGGAAAAGTGGCTGTTTTATCCTTGCCAATTATTTGCATTGTTCAATGAAGGTAATGAGTTCGAGTTCCAAGTGCATCACGTGGTCACATCATCTGTAATCAGATTAAAGGGAGACTTGGAACGGTCTATGTTCCTCCTCCTTTTACAAAATTCTGTCAAGTCATTATAAACAAAAATGCAATTTAACGTAGTCAAAAATATCATCAACTGAATCCTGGTTTAGGAACATGTTCAAAGATGTGCTCGAAAGTTGAAGCAGATTGAAAAATGTTGTTGTCAAGCGAACTGAACACTTTTCTAATCATCGGATAAGCAGATAACTGTTGAAGGGCTACTTACGCATACCTTGTGACACCGTATTTCCTCACGAATAACCCCCTCGAAAATAACCCCTGGGTCTGACCCATTCGAAGTAAAATAATCCGCTCTAAAATACATTTCTTGGCGCCTTTTTTGCCTCAAACTTTTCTCTATTTTTCAAAAAAGGATGCTTGACCTTGACTGAGGTGTAATTAATGATGTCGGCTGTATTCTAATAGAAAATTGTGATTTACAGTCAAGAACCGCTAGAAAATGCATTGCAATAGGCTTGTTGTTCGAAATTTTTCAATGATTTTTAGTCATTATTATTGATGTAGAGTGACTTTGATGGAGTTAAAATCCACCACCACCATCTCCCCCCCATACGAAATAAAATAACCTCGGGGATTATTTTCAAATGTTTACAGTACGTTCTCCGAAACTGACATTTTTTGCCTTGGTAATGAATTTTTAACGACCAAAATAACTTCAAAGGTTCCGGCCTCTGCAGATTTTTAACAGGACAAACTTTCCTTGACTTGGTTGGCAACTGTTCAACTAGTGCATCCGTTTTGTTTTCAAACAATTATTTTCGTTCTAATTGCAAAAGAATGGAAGCAAAAAATTGCTTTAATCTACTTTTCCAAGACATAAAAACCAGTTACTACATTTTTTTACATTTATAAAGAAATCTGTTTCGGATTCGTATTCAGATGCATCCGTTTTAAGAGACATCAATTGATCTCCTGTCGGGATACTATTGGACTGTACTTTTATTACTGCACTGTATTAGGGTAAGGGTCCAAGAAAACAAATTCCTTATTTTAGTTGCTGGACAAACATACTTTTTTGCAGCTTTTTGAAATGAAGCCAGCTCAACTAGTGATCATCCTTGTTCTGTTGATGAGTTTGGATTTGGTCAAAACCGGATCGACGGCTATAATCGGTTCGACTATCGGATGCAGAGTTAGATGCAACAGCGACTCCAGCGGTCCGGATTGCAACGCTTGTTGCAAGAAGCAAATGAGCCGCTTGGGGCCGGTGTACAGTTACGGATTTTGCGAGCAACGTACATGCAAGTGCCAATTTTTGTAATGAATCTGAATTTGCATATGAACTTCGTTTCACTATTAACTATTATTATTGTTATTTGTACGACTTTTTGATATATTGTTGCTATATCAATCATTTTATTTTGTAATTGTATTCAATAAAGTCTCCAATTTTAAAAATGAAAAGCAAACAAACAAATTCGGATTCAAAAATCCGTCCTGTACTTCAAGTTACTGTATTCCATGCATCACTGATAATCAAAATTTATGTTACGCTTCGGTGAACTGTTCAGTAAAAAATCTGGGTCGTTTATCATCTGTAAAAACAAATGAAATGGTAAAAATAACTTTGACATTAGAAACGAATACAAACATAAAAATTGTCTTAAGATGTAATTTAAACGACAATTTCACTTGTCACACGTTTGTTTTCGCCGATGCCCGAGGCTATTTTTTTCGAATGGCAATTTCATCTTCATATCGTCTCGAAAAAGTAACGAAAAACGAATGTGCACGGTTGGGTGAAAGTGCGGAACAAAAATGGTACCATTGTTGCGTGACACGGATCGTCGTTCTGGCCGGACAAGTAGTTTTTCTGACTATAGTTCAATGAAATAAATTGGAGGTCTCGTGGAAACTGTAGTTATATTGTATAGACCTTTCACAACTTGCTGGAAGTAGTACAGTGATCCTGAATTGAAATTTACAATCCGTATTCAGATAGTGGTTTGGTAGCATTCGGATAGATTGTGGTTGACAGCTGACAGTTGTCTGTATGACCCTGCAGCTTAGAAATAAACATCTGAATACGAATTGTGAACTGAACTTTTAGGATTACTGTACTTTTATACGAGCCAAAGTTTTGAATTGTCTTTAATTGTATCCAAAAACAAGTTTGCTCGTTATACATACTGTTTTGCAAGATAGCGCATGAATTTCTGAATAATTAAGACTTTTTATGTTTCAATTCGACTACATACGAAGCAATATAGTTTGAAATATTTGTAACTGTTCATGGGTTGTAAATTTTTTTTAAAACCGTAAATGTGTCGGTATTATACACTTATTGAGCTGAAAGAGTTTTGTAAAAGCATGCTCACGCTCGTCGGGCTGGCAATGCATGTCACACTTTCAGCCGAAAAAGAAACAAACGGGTGCATAAATTTTGTTTTATTTTATTTTTTATAACAATCTAGTGTAATTTTTAGACATCGAGGCTCATTGGACAGGGAAAGTAGCAATAATTTTAGCTCAACATGCCTCTCGGGGCGATACGAAATTTGTTTTTCCGAGAGGGTATGAGCAAACAAGAGCAAACAAGAGAGGCTAGTCAAGCAAAAACGACTCGATGAATACAAACATTGCAGAAGCGAATGTTTGAAAATGGTTCCGAGGGAATCCGTATCCGAATTCGCTTGCAATCCAAAACACGAAAATTTCGATGTACTGAAGGAATTATTCGATGAAGCTGACGAAGATGAATAAAAGGACATAGATCTCTTGGACAAAGAAAACGAATAGGGCGAAGATGAGTAAGGTCTCCATTTTGAAATGGTCCACTTAAAATTGTTAACCTATGTAAAGAGTTATGAGACTAATAAAGTCTGACGCTGTTTTATGTCTTAAAAAACAAAATTGAGAGCAGAAAATTTGCTTTTTACTCTACATATCAGCACCACATATTCGCAAACACCTTAGAATCCTTTCACCAGCCATAATGCAACTTGGCATGCAATTGGAATCACGGATTTCGAGCGACTTGCTTTTAGCTAAAGTACACAATACTTGAACATCATAAATTTTTGAATTACTGTTCACTGACGTGGTTTAATTATTGGCTGCAATCGACCGCCGCAAGCAGGATTATGTGCTTTTTCCAAGCACTGTTGAGTACCAAAGAAGAAGTGAAGTGTGTCTGGACATTTCATTTGCAATGCTTCTTTCAAATTCGGCTTGCAACAGAAGAAAGTTTGGCTGCAATTTTTGCTTGGATCTGAATAAATTGATGTTTCATTGCTGACACATGTGATTTTGGTTTCTGTCTCTAAAAAGTTAAAGCCAGGTAACAAAATTTGCTTCTCCTGATGCTTATGATAATGCAACCTGGAATCTTTTCTTTGCAATTCAAATAATCGTAACTGAAGTAATATCCACTTGGACAAAATCCGCAAAACGATAAACGTTGCGAGTAAAAAACGAATGTGATCCTTGTTGGTAAATCTGATTTTATCAAAACTGGCCTGGATGAATCACAAATTTTTTTCAGTTGACATGTAACTAAAAAAAACAAATTCAAGCAAATTTATAAAACTCGCCAGTCAACTGTAGAAGCTTAGTTTTACGATTATTTTTCGCCTGTAACTTTCTTGTTGTTGCTTTACCATAATGACAAGTTCTGAGACTTTGGTCGAAGTGCTTGTGAATTGGACAAAGGCCGCAAAATGATTTTCCTGCCAAACATGCTACAAACATTTCAGGCCGATGTTGCACGACAAAAATACCGCGAAACCCAAAACACAGGTCAATTGGACAATCAGGGTCTGCAAGAAAATCCTTATGAAAGAGGCATCAATCCGATCCGATCAAGGATCAGCATCAGACCAAGGAAACATCAGAATCAGTCAGAATCGAAATACAGAATTAAGATTTAGATTTAGATTTAGATTTAGACAATAGGATCAATGATTAGAATTGGATCAAGGGTGCATATCGGTCATGCAGCATAACATGTAACAAGCAAACAAATGCAGGTTCTGATCGATCAGAATTGAATCAAAGATAATAATCCTATCAAATATCAGAATAGGACCAAGGTCGGAATTGGATCATTGAGGATCAATAATGGTCGGTGATCAGTGACGATTAACGACGACGATGATGATGATGTTGATGATGATAATGCTGATGAGAAGATAATGATGATGATGAAGATAAGATGGGTAATGATGATGATGAAAATGGATAATGATGATGATGATGAAAATCGGTAATGATAAGGTTTATGATGAAGATGATGATGATGAAGATAAAAAAAAATGACGATGACGAACATGGATAATGATGTTGAAGATGATAAAATAACGATCGCGGATTAGCATTGGATCATTGAGGATCAATAATGATCAATTATGATCAATTATGATCGGTTTTCAATGACGATTAATGATGGTATGATAAGGTTGATGATGATGACGAGGATAAGATGGGTAATGATGATGATGAAATTGGATAATGATCATGATCATGATCATGATCAAATAAGGATCGTGAACTATAACTGGATCAATGATGATGATCATGGAATAGGATCAATAACTGATCACAGATATCACGGATGATAAATGATAATCACTAACGATAAATGATGATCGCTAATCACTATGTGCTTCAGTATTCTATACCAACTGAGTTTTCAATTTCTGTTTCGTTTAAGGAAAATATGTTTGATTCATCAAGCTCCGGGCTTAAGATCGCTGCCGACTGTTCACCTGCAAATAACATGTCCAAATTAACGTCATTTACGACAGTCTAGGCGCTTTCATGGATACCAGTCAATAAGTTTGGAACTGTTGTTTCGCAAGTGATTTTGGCTTCATTGAAGTACATGTTCGAAGGGCATCCACCACAAAACTGTATTTCCTCGGCGCATGCAATAAATACCCTTGCATTGCTTGCATGTCTTTCAACACCGATCGCATTGTTTTTGCAAGAATTTCGCGAGCATTCTAAGCAAAAATATTATTTGAGCAGTTACTTTTCAGGTAAAGACTCTTCTTTGCTTTCACCCTGTAGTCCGAAATCACAAACTGTCTTGTTCGAAGGTACGCATTCGAATGTAATCATATCAAGATCGGTACGTTTCGGACACACGCCGCAAAACTGATGCCGTTTCAAACAAACAACGAACAATCTAGGATCGTTCAGACTGATCACAATACCATTCAAATTTTGGCACAAATCCACTGGACACAGAGGGCCTAACGAACCAGTAAGTTTGATTTCTCACTAATTTGTTGTTAGCAGTAACTCACTCACGCTGCTGTCTACATCTTCGATGTGCCTTTCGATTACGTCCGACCGTAGTGCCTCCAACATTTGTTTGAAAACATCATTAGAGCCATGCAAATGCTGTATAAAACTAAAAAGTAACAAACTTGAAGCATATCGATGCATAATATAACTGTGGCTAACGTTTTTTTTTTGTTTTTACCAAACATTTTCATTTTCTCTTATCTTCGCCTGCTACGCAGTTTGACCTTATGCTCGAATTCTTAAAATGTGAAAATGCCTGCTAAGTTAGAACGAAAACACTTTCCATGAAATTGTCTCATGCTTCCAAGTGTCAAGTTTGCAAAAAATTAAACCAACAAAACTAGTTAAGTGGGAAACATTAACACGTAATAAATTCGTCGTAGTTTGTCTATGACAAATTTGAACAATACGTCAAAAGCACATTCTTCATTTCATCACTCGACGTTGCAGAATAGCAAAATTCTAGCCACACTTTAGCAATGTCAGATGCTTCATCCATGTTATGGCAAGCGATGAGTTGATCCAACGATTGACTCGAATGACTCGCGAACAGTCCCACGCAATTGTCGTGAAGAACGGCACCGGGTGGAAACGGCGTAATTGTGATATTGCTTATTTTAGCTAGCATTCCGAAATAAACGTCTTCTATCCAAAAATGACTCACAACTTGACTCAAATAGTGAAAAGTCTCCAACGTGCTCATCGACATTATGTAAAATGTACCGATGGCGTACCAAGGGTACATTGTACAATTGTAATCTTCGACTTTAGCATACCATCTCGAGTTCGGATCTCGAATCGGATAGTTGTTCCCAGTGATAAATCCGCTGTAATAAAAATCGTTTTCGGTGCCCGTAGTCGGCATGATAATTGGATACAGATTCCATGGTAACATTAAAGTGTCGTCGTCCGTTACTAATATTCGTTTGACGTTGGGACAGTGGACTTTTATAAAGTGCAAGCCCATCATGACTTTCTTGGTTACGCTGTGGTAAGTGTCTTCGAAATCTCCTTGTAAAATATCTTTTTCGACTTGACTTTCTCTTTCAATCATTGGCGTGGACTTATTTGTTGGCGCTGATCCCATTATAAATATTTTTTTAGTCCTGTACAGAAAAGTGTAAATGCTTGAGTTCAAGCAGAAAACGGTCAAAATACAAGATGAGGATGTTTCAAAATTCAAAATTTCAAGTTGTAATATTTTTAAGATGAATTTTTTTCAAGATGGACGCTTATGACAACACTGTCACTCTGAAGATTTTTAAGATCAAACTTCAAGTTGAAAATTTTCAAGGTGGAAAGTCGAATTCAAGATGAAAATTTTGAAGATTGTGATTTTGAAAATAATGATTTTCGAGATTTAAGATTTCAAGGTGAATAATGCCAAGTTAAAGATTGTCATGACACTGGTTTTCAAGATGAAAAATTCAAGGCGTTTTCACAAGATCAAATTTTTAGTGACGATTTAAGATGCATGTGTTTTTCAAGATTATCCAATAAAATTTTGTGAAATTAACATATTCAAGATGACAATTTTCAAGATGTCTGAATTTCAAGGTGTAAAAGGGTTGGACTCACTTTCCATATATTGTGTTGACATCTTGAGCCCACGACTTTCTCAAAACCATCCTCAATCTATTTCGTATTGTGCTTGATTTTATTAAAATAACAAGCGAAACATTGATTTCGCAAGAATTTGGTTGTAATCTCCATTCCGAATGCGAATACGTTTTTGTCACAAAGACTTCCACGCATTTCGTGAAAACAGTTTCGCTGGATGAATTATAAATTCTTTGTCCCATCAGAAAATCTTCATTTTCAGTAGATGAAATGATAGTTGTTTTTTCGAAAGAATAAATTGAACCTCCTTCGCGAAGCATGGTAAATTGGGCTACTATTACTAACAAACTAAAGCAAAGTATGCACCATAGATATCTTGATTTCACAGCAATCATGATGATTTCGCAATGCTGCATAGTCGCTGAATTTAATATTTAACAAGAACACATTTTCATCCCTTACACTATGGAATTGCAGAATTTTTGTCAATTTTGTTTATATTTGTTCAGGTATGGTTGAATTCTACACCTCTCTGGAAGAACTTGCAATGTTTGCTCAGCTTCTTCCATGTGCTAATTACTCATAGAATTTTGCAAATTTCCATCTGCCTTTTGGAATTTCCAAGTGTACTTCATTCAATTTGCTGCTTCCACAATTCGTGGAATATAATGAAACTAGAAATTGGTTTTTTCATTTTCCTGTGTACGCTTGGTTTCATGTACAATTTTTATTTCCTCTCATTCGATTTTTCTAAATTTTCCATGACAGCTAAAAATGATATAATATTTGAACAGTTATCATCGCGAAATGTAACTGTCAGAGAACTGTTGAATTCAATATGGAATTTCAATGATAGCATTATCAAAGAGCCGAACTGTTCGAGTGACGATAAAACAAAGTTGAGACAGTGGACGTACCAATTTGCGGACCCTTACCACATTGATTTGATTAAAAACTGCTCGCTATTTAAAAATAAATGGTACTTTCCAAGCAAGCCACATTCCAAGGAAGAAGCAGAATATCCGTTGGCCTTCGTGTTTATGGCCTATAAAAATTTACCGCAGACTTTGCGATTATTCCGTGCAATATATCAGCCGCAGAACATATATTGCTTTAATTGGGATACGAAGAGCGGTAGCGACTATAAAAAAACGTTGGAGCAACTGATTTCCTGTTTTCCTAATGTTATCACGCCGCAAAATCGTTACAGAATAGACTGGTGCGGCTACAGCTTGTTACAAGCTACGATGGATTGCTTGAGGCTGTTGCGCAATAGTCAAGTACCATGGAAGTACGTGCAGATACTGTCCTGGAACGACTATCCGCTGAAGACGAATTTAGAGATGATACAAATTATGAAAATCCTCAATGGTGCTATAGATATATCCCTGTATCCGCCTCAGCACCATACATTCTCAAGCTACAATTCTGTGACTAATACGCTGTTTCCGGGTGGACTCTTGCTATTCAAAAGCTCGTACGCTGTGACTTTGCCGAGAGAATTTGTCGCTTTCATATTCGACAATAAAGTCGCCCAGGATCTATTTTTATGGTTCAACCAGTCGATGTGCACCGAAGAAATGTATTTTTCAACACTAGCTCATAATAGTTTCTTGAAAGCGCCCGGGGGTTTTCCCGGCTCGTGTTTGCAGTTTTACAACATGAATCCGTATAAGAGATTCATTTCTAGGTATCAAGTGTGGGCCAATCCAGACGCTCCTCAGTGCAAAGGCTTTTTCGTAAGTATCCATTAAGTACCCCTCTACTAATTCCAAAAAAACAAAAAATGTTACCTGTTTTACTTTAGACCAGTGATTCGTGCGTCTTCGGATTCGAAAACGTCCAAGGATTGAAAGAACAACTTTACCTTATGGCTCACAAGTTTTATGAAGAATACGAACCGGCCACCTTGTATTGCTTGGAAGAGTGGCACTACGGGAAAATTATGTACGAGACGAACATCACCCAAGACATGGCCAAATATTACTCAGACTTACAATCAGTACAGTATCATAAATTAAACGAAACAGCGAAAAAATTGTACATTTGTCAGGGTTAGTAATACAGAAGAGACAAATAAAAGTCCCCAACTATAGCTTCAACTATAGTCTGTTCTATTGGGAGGGGGGCGATATTTTTGTGGTTTGCAACCAGTATGATCCTCAAAGGAAGTGAGCCCAGGTGTAGCATACCTCTTGATACCTCTTTCAACTCAGAATGGACTGGGGATACCTAATGTATAAGTGTGATCCAGGAATAACCACTGCTTTTAGGTAATCCATAATTAAGACTTTTATTTATGTACAAAATCAAATCTGCAACATGACACAGAACAATGTCAAAAATAAATAGTTACATTTTGTTTGTTTTCCTTTTGCCTTTTCTGCTTTTCAGTTTGGATTTGATAAAGTCCAGGCTAAGTACGGGTTCAGGTGCTTCAACTGAAGTCAAAATAAAATTGTACAGTACAGTTGCAACAGAATGGTTGAAGGCTTACAGGTTTTGATCAGTTAGCTTGCCATCATCGCATTTGTGGTATTCTATTTCGTAAGCTACACCATTACAACAATCCATCGTGTCCGCCGCAGTAACCCTGTTACGATTTACAGCTATTCACAGACAACCAACATGAAAAATCCCAGAATTTTTCAAAAATTATCACATTACTTTGTGAGGAGTTTATTGCAAGGAGCAGCAAAATAATAAAAAATATTTGAACTAGAATCATTGCAAAGTAATACTTCAAAAATGTTTCAGTAGCTACGAAACCGGAATATTATTGAATGATGTTATTTACAGCTTTTTCAGAAAAGGTCAAGGAAAGGTCAGACAAAATACATCATCAAGTTATGTGGAAAATACACGGAAATTCGAATTTGAAATATACATGCCTAAGCAAATAAATGTTCCCAAATTTTTAAAATTACCCTGGCCAAGGTGACTTGTTTGAAAAAAAAGAATGAAGAATACGAATATAAAAATTCCACTGTATAAGAAGTAAAAAATATTATATTATATGCGGATTATGATAAAGTGTAACGGCACGTCCACTACGGATGCTGATAGTGGCGCGTGGTTACTATAGTTTGTTCACTGGAGATGAGCAGCACATGGTTGAGGATATGTTTCAGTAAGGCAAATGGGTTAAATAGGGAGTTTTAATAGAGGAAAGAGAACAACACAACAACACAATGGATTACATAGCTGA
>JAQGBA010001711.1:0-12733 GCA_034698125.1 Prionchulus punctatus | reverse complement strand
TGAGTGAGTGAGTGAGTGAGTGAGTGAATGAGTGAGTGAATGAATGAATGAATGAATGAGAGAAAGAATGAGAAAAAAAGTTATTGCATCAGTAAGTCAGTGAGTAAGTCAGTCAGCAGTCAGTCAGTGAGTAAGTAAGTCAGAGGGTGAGTGAAAGAGTTAGTTTGTTAGTTAGTTAGTTAGTGAGCGAGTAATTGTGTGCGAGCGAGTGAGTGATTTTGTGAGTTATTGTGAGTTATAGTGAGTGACTGAGTGAGTTTACGTGTCAGTTAATTACAGAAAAATTAGTCAGAGTGCCGTGAGTGAGTGATAAATTGAGGTTTAGATTGGTTACTGAGTAAGTGAATGAACCAGCTGTTAGTTCATAAGGGACGGAGTAAAGGACGTTTGAGTGAATGGGTTTTTGAATGAGTGAGGAGCTGCTTAACTTATGAGCTTGTGCCTGAAATGTCTTTGCATACTTTTTTTTATAGTAGTCGCATTTGTTCCACATTTATGGGGATTTCGATGAATTTTCTGTTCGAAATTAAACTCTGCCGACCGAATCCGACCGATTTGCTCTTGAACGAATTCACCACCGAATTCGACGTTTGAGTATCGGTCGACCATCGGCGACTGGCCCGTCGCAAGAAACCCCTGAATACTCGTTTTAAATTTTTACGAAAATTGGAACTCGAGCAGCAATACAGCGGAAAATTGAACATCTTATGCAACGTGACCATGTAATTCGTGGCCAACGAAGTGGTGACCAATTCCAAAATTTTCTGCTTGTCTTTCTCGAATATCGAACAAATAACGACGACGGCCGACGGGAAATTGAACACGAAAAACGTGCCGACGATCACGCAAATCATAATCGTTATTTGCCTTTCGTTGTCTTTCGAACGTTGATTCGGAAACGAAACGAATTCGCAGACGTATTTCCTGCTCAACCGTAAATGATACAGTAACAAACTGTTGAACGAAATCAGAAGTATTAACGGTATGGTAAATATGATCATCGGGCAAATTGTTATCGCGATCTTCACCAACTTGTAATACTTGTGCGATTGAGACAGTTGCATCAACACAGGTAATGTCGTATTCAGATTCGCGCAATCTGGTATGGCGCTCGGCTCGTACCAGAGATAGTGCGGAATTTGAAAGAGTACCGTAAGAATGTAAATTAGGACGATTATTGTTATTAGCCTGTTGGGTGTCCAGCAAGTACGAGCTCGAATCGGTGTACGAATCGCAACTAACCTTTCGACAGTAACCATGATTGCGAACCTAAAAAATGCTTACAGCATTCATATCGATAACTATAAAGGACCATTTCAAAGTGAAAATACAGTGATACGGTGAAAAAATTTGCATTTATTTGCACAAAAGGTGCATGATTTTCAAATGTTAGCATTCTCCAGCTGTAACAATTAATGCACATATAGTAAACAAATCTATTATTAATTGTGCACGGAAATGTCATCAACATGACCAATAATGAAAACAAACGTTTCTATTCCTGAACTACATAGAGCACGTGAAACTAAATTGGAAATCGATTTCGGCAACTTTTCTGCAAACAATGCGTGCGCCTTTTCCGTATATTTTGCCAACTTTTGCCCATTTTTTTCAATTTTATCAACATCTTTTTGAAAGAGTTAGCTTTCTTTACTTTTTTGTGTTAAGAGTTAATTTAATTTATATGGCTCAATTTCATTCAAAGCATGCTTCGTTTTTTGCTGCTTTAACAGTAATCGTGGTTTATTAGCGAAACGTAATGAATATAAATTTTTCTTTCGACAAGGAAGTCAAATAAGAAAGCAAAAAAAGACGCCGTTCGTTCAACGGACTGAAGTCCGTGTCAGGCACTTGATTTCCGATTTTTTCTGATCTCTAAATTTAAAACATAACAGGAAAACAATGGTGGTTGGGATTCAATAGAAAAAAAAGGATTCCTACAAGGATTTTCTTAAAAGAAACGTTTTTTCGAATAAAAATTTTCGAGCAACTTTGCTAAAAATAGAAGCAGCAGAGTGATAAATTTTATTGCATTTTAGTTAACGATCTTTTTTATGACTGGCTCTAATCCTGTCATAAACGGGCAAAAATGAGATGCTTGTTGAATTGTTTATTGCACAGATGAAACCTTCAAGCAAGTGAAGAAAAATTTGTTTTTATAGCTTGTTGCAAGTCGTTGCAACTTTGCTGCAACTCACAGCAACTTAGCTGCAACTCGCTGCAAATTTGCTGCACTCGTCTCAAAATCGATGCATGTAATAGAAATTGAATTTGATCTGTGGAAATTCTGAATTTGAATTGTTCCTCATTGCAATAAAGTTTTAACTCGCTCACTGAACAAAAAACACACTTTCGAAATCAATGTTTTTTCCTTTCGTTTTAATCCATCATTGTTTTAGTAATTCGAGTAAATTTTCAAAACATGCCGGATTGTTACCGAAATTGATCCGGCGGTTTTTTCCTTCTCTCATTTCAGAAAATTGCAATTAATTCGTTCAAACAGCGCTTTATCGACGAGGAAAAAACTGGAAAAAAGGTTACCCAAGAAAATGAAATCCGAAACTTCGATATGTTTGCGCTGTGAAAAAATTGACACGCAATCAGAGACAAAAACAATGAAACAGGTTAATGATGAAAGGCACGATCAACACTTCAGCTATTGCAACATTGTAACGAAAAGTAGTAATTAAAGTAACTCCTTTTAGAAATTGATGCTGCCATTTTAGTAACTGTGAGCAACTAAAATGGCAGCATCAATTCCTTGAAGTACTTCATCATAGTTGCAGCGACAAATCAAAAAAGTGCATCAAGAAGTTGTAGAACACGTCAAAAATAGGGGCAACTTATGCTGAAAAGCTTGCAACTTCAATGCAATAAGTTACTACACCACTTCAAGAAAGCTGCATCATCACTTTAAGAAATATTCAGCATTAATTCAACATAGTTGAAGCAACATTTGAACACAATTGCAGCATCACTTCAATGAAGCAGTAGCAACACTTCAAAATAATTGCAGCATCACAAAGGCGAACATCGCCTTTAGACACTTGACATGGAAACTAACTTACCATATAGAAGCAGACGAAAACCAATTGGCTAGTACCACTAATGTGACTTTGGCTTTGTAGTAAAAGTGCATGAACTTCGTCGACAGCGCCAGACTATCGTACACGGACAAATTCAGCACGAACATCGATAGGAAAAACCATAAATCCGACAGGGCCATCGCCGACAGGAAACATTTGCATTTAATATTCATTCGATTCAGTACGATCAAATTCAGTGCGTTGCCCAACAGGCCGATCACGAATACGAATATGAATACGTAGTTGCCGATGAAGTAGGGCAAGGAACCCGGCGACGGGTTACGTACGAAATTCACGCACGTTACGTTCGACGACATGGACTGTTACGTTAACATTTTTCGACCGATGCGACCCTCGTTGGAGCACGTTCATCAAACGAATGCGATGAATTCGGCGTCATTTTTTAATCCATAAATGGTGGCTTCAATTTGCGTTTATGAGTCTTGGGCGAATACTTAAGAGGTACGTTTTTGCGATGTCGTGCGACGACGACGTACGTTAACTATGGTCGACGTCGGATCGACGAGAAACGATTGTGATGATGTTCATTGATGTTCATGGTTCAACTATAGTGCTCGACTATGGAGATGAAGATGAACCGAAAAAAATGCTCGTTTCTCGCGGATTTTTTTCAAATATTTGATCCGCGTCAGAAGAAGAAGAAACTCGCAAATTAGCGGGATGGACGACGAATTAGATTATACGCGCAGCTCCGTCTATAAAAAAAAATGAAGTCGAAAGGCGAAAAATTATATCAACTATATCGAATTACTTCAAGGGCTACGTACTACACATGAAGGGTCTGGAAATAAATTTTTTTGGCCCTTCTTCGTGTCTAGCTAGCTCGCTAGCTAGCAAGCTAAAACGCTGTCAATTAGGCGGATTTTGTCTGAGATGAAAGGTCGAAAATAAAATCACGTATCGTACCACTCTTGATTTTTGCGTTTTAATGTCTGAAAACTAAATTACAATCAGAGATCATTTGTCTTGATGCAAAAGTAAATTTCTGAAAAAGGTGTCCAAATTTGCTCTTCACAGAACTGACAAGAAAATTGTTGTTTTTTCAATAAGAATTGATGAAAGCCTTCAGTTTATCGCTGAAAGATCGCTTAACTTGTTTAAACACAGCGCTAATTTACAGCATCACTTCACTTCATTTGCTGCATGACTTTACTGTACTCGCAGCATCACTTCAGTCTAGTTGCAGCACTACTTCATTATAGTTGCATCAATTCAATAGAGTTGCAGCAACAATATATTTGCAACGTCACTTCACTGTAGTAGCAGCATCAGTTCTTTATAGTTGCATCATCACTTCACTTGCAGCATAACTTCACTGTAGATGCAGTATCACTTCACTATAGTTGCAGCATCAGTTCACTATAGTTGCTGCATCACTTCACTATAGTTGCAACGTCACTGTGGCATAAATACAGCTTCGGTTAACTATAGGTCCTGCAACTATTACATTAGTCGAAGAATCAGTTGCAGTTGCAGCATCACTTCGGCATAAGTACATAATCATCACCTTTAGTTGGAGCACAGCTGTACGCAACATTAATTTTGGCAGGCTGTAACTGTTGAAAATTAGCAATAAAAATCATGAAATCTAACGGTCGCAAACATCGAATTCGTGCCAGACGTTTGCAAGTTCCAGACAAATTGTTTCACTTGTTTCTCGTTCTCCAGGAAAATAACTTCGTCACAGCTTTATTTGGAATTGGCGAACGTCAAATCGCGCCAAAAATAGGAACGGGACATTTTTTCAAATCGGCAATTATAATCTATTTGCGAATATTATATTTCGTCAACATCCGAGCCACGTGGAACATTCTTCTATGAACATTCATCAACGCACATGAAACACCTCAGAAATAATAATTATTAAAAATTTTTTCTAATATTAAATTGGATTACTGTCGGGAATTAATTATGTTCTTGGTTTTTGCCCGTTTAGCAAATAAACAATTAAAAAAATCTGTCGTTTGTATTTAATTTGCGGCTACATACGATAAACAGGAAAAATTATGAACAACATTTTGAAATCTCATTAGAAAAAGGAAAAAACTGATTGAAAAAACAGATCAGACGTACTGTACAAAAATTTTAAAAAAAATAACGTTACAAATTTTGTCGAGATGGGGCAAAATGATTTTCATCAAAATTCCAACTATATGTACTCCGTTTAACATTTTTAACCTTGCCCTTGAGTACGATTCCATTATCTGTCAACTTTGCAAAAATGTCAGAAAAAAGTTTGATGCAAGTCAAAAATATATTTCAAAAAAATGACCGATAGGAACCAACAAATGACACCGAATCATTGGGAAAATCAAAGAAAAGATGAACAAAATGCTCCCAGGAATTTTTCAAATTATGTTTGCTACAGAATCAAAAATCCAGCAAATCGTATTGAAATATCGATCTGATAAAACCGCAGATTTGTATTCAAATTGTAGACGAATTCAAAAAATGTCAGTACAACATGTTGCAAAACCTTATATTTACTTGATCTTTTTTGAATTGATAAATTAGCAAGCTTTAAACCAAAATCGTCTTTTTTGACTTATTAATTTTGTTTTCTGATGATCGAAATTTAATCATGTCAGTGCAACTTCAAAATATTTTTCTGTAAAAATTAGCATAATTAGGACTTCGGGATTAATCAAGATTATTAGAATCCACTAATTAATTAGAACTGAAGTGCTTTTGATTTAAGAAAAAAAGTTGCCCTTTGTGAGCATCATTTTGAAACAATGACTTCCTCGGAAAACGTATTTTTGATCTGCATTTTGTTCGTAATGGGATTTTTTGGAGGTCTACTAAATTTGATATTCATCTCAGTGGGGTATATGAAAAAAGATTTGAGAAAATCGTTTGGTTCGTACTGTTCAGTCAGTCCATCACGAAAGGTATATGCGTCGGAGCAGCATTCCTGCAGACCATAGTGATAGGAGCGGATGTTGATGCTCGTCACTGGTTCTGTTAAATCACTGCCCTGTGGTTCACTCAAGCAGTTTAGGAACGACGTTGAGCCAAAGTCTGCTGGCGATCAGCAGATATTCGGCGACATTCTTTCATTCGTCTCACGAGAAAAATTTTCGTTCAAACGTAGTTAATGTAGTTTTAGTTAGTTTAAACTTGTTTGCATTTTTGTTCAATTTCACATTCTTTCTCTTCGGCGATATGGGCAGGATGGGCAATGGGATACGTATTTTTGATAGGCAACTACCATGGCATATGTTCGTCTGGGTTGTAGCGATGATCCTTAACCTGTTTATCACCTCTGCTGCATCATTATTATTGTTCGAGTGAGAAAACAAGCTCAGGACATGATTACCAACGAGTTCCGTAAACAAGCTAAAGAGAGCAAAAACTGTCAAGCTCATCCTCATAGAGGTGTTCCCGCCACTAGTGTTTCAAGCCCCGGGCACCATGATGAGCTATGCACCAAAGGAGGTTGTCCCACCAATTGCTGTCTCGGTAGCCACTGGTCTTTACAATTCTCAAGTTTTCCTAGATGCTATCCTGATAATTGTTTTAATCAAGCCCTATCAAGCAGCATTGAAAGATGTAATAGCTAAAAAGCTAAATATCAGCCCTCAACAAACGAACTCAGCTGTAATTAGCATATCAATAACAAATAGGTACTAGTAAACAGTAAAGATTTTTGTAAATGTCTTTTGTACAAATTTATACTGCGTCATTGTCGTTGAAACGATTTATAGTTCTTTGTAAAACTAAAAAAAGTCATAGTGCGTTCAGCAACTGTCGAAACTAATAAAACATATAATATCCACATTTAGCACTAATAACCGCAAAAATTTGGTTAATCATCTATCTTTGCATCTTGTAGTCTTCAAATTATGTCGAGAATTTATGATTTAGTTGAACTTTGTTTAAAAAATATCTTACCTTTTTTCTAATCAGAACTATTGTAAAAATTTCAGACTATTTGTCAATAGAGCCCATATTCAAATTCCATCCAACCGTAAATATGATGTTTTAATAGACTAGCATGCTATTTAAACAGAACATTGCCATTTAACTTGAGCAGCCAAAACAATGTAACTGATACGTTAAATAGGAACACACAAACAAAAAAGTTGACAGCTGTCTAACGTGAAGAATGCAAGGAGTTTCACAGAAAGTTTGAAAATACTTAATGGTATTTGTATTCATTTAAGCAAATTCATTTATCTTAGTTAATCTTCAAATGAACTTGACAAATGTTACAAGGTTTCAATGGCTTCTGCAGTTGACTTTGAGCTCGCCTCATTAATCACTCATTCTGCAGTTCTGCAAAGTTACTCAAACAAAAAAAAACAGGAAAAAATAGCCTGGAAGTTAAAATAAAAATGAACAATGAATAATCAAAAGGAAATCAACGAAAATAACAATAAAAATGTTCTTTGATTCTTCAAGGCCTTGCTTGCTTGCTTGATTCCCAACATTGCTTGTTATGATGAAATATCGGTACTTCTTCCTCAGGGGAAACTTCGCAAAAATACCTCAAGTAATTTTCACTTCATTGAATATTTATAAGAAAGTTCAAAGATTATTTGCACCAGAAAATTGATACAGTGTTTCCGAGAAGAGTTCCTTTGTATTGAAATATCGAAAATGTCAACATCTTTGTTAATAATAATAATACTTTATTAATTCTGAACTAAAATAGAACAATAAAATTGATAGAGCGACGAATAAAATTGTCTCGAACTATAATTGAAGTCTACAGTATGAAAATTTCTTTACAATTTCAAGATCAAGGCAACGAATTTGGCAAAATGCTGTAGGTTTTCAATAGAATTCTTTCAGAAGCGAGCACAAAACCGTACCGAACTCGAACAAGCCATAAACGGGCTAACAGTTACAAGAATGCTTTCATGAACGTGAAAATCAGCAAATTCGTCATCGTACAATCACAACATAAACTTTGAGCACCTTTCGACAAACGTTTGTTATAAAGCGTTCTACCTTCGTCTTTTATGCAGTAAATCTGCTCGTCGGGAAGATTTACATTTGGATAGTTCGACTTGAACCACGAAGGGGTCCTGACTACTGTACAAACGTTCACGTGATACCATGAATCCGATTTCAAGTTCGTCAACGCGTAAATCAGCGTTTTATTGCGAGGAGCCGACGTAAACGTCTTGTAATGGATATCTTTTCTCGGTACGGCGTCCGACGCCGACTTCGACATCGACGGCTGATAAGCGTTGGACACTTCGATATTTATGCTTGCGTCGAACGGAATATCGCCCACGTGCACCAGCACGGTGAACGACGTCAACGTAGCGTTGACAACTTCTAAGTTTATGAATGTTTCCCTACATCGGCCGTGGTTAGTGCAAAATTTGTCCAAAATGCAAACTACGCACGTCTCACCGATGTCCTGCAGCCATTCGTAGCAAGCGACGTACCATTGGTCGAACTCGGGCAATTGATCGGCGTTTTGCGATAAGGTGATTATTTTCCCGCGTTCCAACGTACAGTTCTTGTCGCTGACGATCGAACCCAACTCGGGTTTTTTATCCAGGCATTTCGATAGAATCATATCGAAGCCCGGTAACGTCAAAGTCTCGACGTTTTTCCACTGTCCATCGGCGCCGTACGAGGCCAGACGCCAATCGAACGTCATTTGCACTAACCAAATTCGAGTTACGTTGCAGCATATTTGCAAACGAAATGATTGAGTGTCGTCGTAGAACGATTTCTCGTGCCACAGTAGTCTCCCGGGACACGCGAGCGTCGATGATGATAAAACGGCCGCCAACAGCGCGATACGTCGTAAAAATAGCGTTATATTTGTTTCGCTAGTACGATATGAAGCCATGGCGAGCAACTTGCTACTTTTTTTTCGGACGGTCGAAAATTACGACTGTCGTCTACATACTAGGCAAATTTTTCCCCTTTGTCTTCTTCATCAAAGGGCGAGTGTACTCTCGCCGAAGTGAATTTCTCTCGCCGCAAAGTGTTTGCCTCCGTTTGACTCAATCGTTATTTCATAACCATTTTCGCGCTCCGTCTCGAACCACGTTCGCCTCTCCCGAGGGAGTCATTCGATCAACGGGTTTGGGGCGAGGGCGAACGGCGGGAAAGACGAGCCGACGAGAGGAGGTACGTATTTCCCTCACTTTTCTCCTTTCAGGTTGCCTCGGCTCTCGAAAAAGATATATATCAATTTATATAATAACTTTTTCCCTCGCTAGTCGACGATCTATGTATTTATTTATTCACGAAATCCGCACGAATGGTCGACGGTTTTTGCTCGTCTTCAATCATAAAACGTCTCCTTTCTTGTTCTCGGGCATTCTATATTCTAGACGTGCTCATTTCTTGAGCTTTCTTGTCTTCTAGTCTCGCTCCGTCGTTGAAACACAGGACGCCGGCCTCCGAGTATCTTGATTGAACGACCGACCTAGGGAAATAAAAAAACCAATCGCCTTTATGCCTCCACGCGTTCCGTCAACTATGGACGAGGGCCGATGCGCATGCCGCGGCGGTAACTATAACCAAACACTGTTATCGACTTTCAATGCTGCAGAATGTTTGATGATGAAAAGTGCTAGCTAGCGAGCTAGCCAGCGCGCGAGAAAAACTCGAACGCCGCGCTATCGATCTTGTTTTTCGGATTATTTGGATAAACCGTTCCGGCGCCCCGATAGCCCGTCATTCAAACGCGCCGGCGTCAAGTAGTTGATGCCTTTATCGTTCAACTTGAATAATTAACTATATCCATTCATGTATGCATACTTCGCGGTCGAGCCGCTTGCGGAAGTCGACACATTCTCAACATCCATTCCCTAAACTAGCTAGCAACTAATTTAGCTAGCCAGCAGCTAAAACTCGCACTAGCTCTCGCTAACTCGAAGGCGGGGCGGCGACAGTTGTTTTTAAAATTACATTTCAGAAAGTATTCTCCAAATGATCAACGCGATTGTTTATAACGAGATTGTTTTGAAAATATTCCGATTCTGATCAAATAACAATTGACTGAGGTCGGCGAACCGAAGACTTGTCAGCATCGTTAAACATTGACGATTCGTTAAACAACAACTGGCGTTAGTTTCTTAAAACTTTTTCCTCATTGCTTAACGAAATCCTAAAGGTCGCAGCAGCAGATCCGCAGGCGCAGAGCCCCAGAAATAAAGCGTCGGTTGACGTTTCGAAATTTCTTCGAGATTTCGCCAGCTATTAGCTTTCTTCAGCAGGTGTCGTTTTGTCATATAATAAGAATAACTTCTGACGAATGAGAAGATAGATTGTTACTTTTGTTTTTCTTAACTCAGAATGAAACCTTTTTTGTATCCCTACAGTGAATTTCAGTTACAATTGACTGCCTAACTTATGATTTTGAATCTGATTTTGCACGTATTATTGAAAGCAATTCAATAGTAAATGGAGGATCTTGACAAAATAAAAATATGCAAATTAGAGGGTGGGGTCAAAAACTGTCAGGATTCCCCTTATAAGTTTAAGAAGCCAAATATTTTAACGAAGTTTATTAAAAACTGAAACAAAATGAAAAGCAATCGGATCCGAATTGCATAATATAAACATTGAGCGCCTTGCACACGAACGAGATGGCTGCTCCAATGGAAGTTACATTTCAACAACTAATATAAAAATTTTACGATTTCAAGTTGAGCAATAGCTGATGATGAAGCTAAAATGCGAAATCATCATGATTCAGCAACGAGGCGTCATCATGAGAAAGAAAAATAGGAATGTAAATTAATGCAAAGGTTGAGCTTCGTCACACTTTTACTCCTGCATTTATACTTTTTCGGGTTGAGTCAGCGAATGAACGACCACTGCGAAATTCAGTTTCGACCAATATTGTTCATACAATAAATTCAAATTGCTTGACATACGAATGAATTTGAATTTTATCTGCATGTATTATTGAATGCACTTCAAGACACCAAAGTAGAATATTTTTGAACTTTCAAACAAGTTATGTGCTGTCCACCTCAATTATGCACTCGTTTAGCAATCGGGCGGCAATTTCTTTTCAACGCTTCTGATACATCACTTGGGTGTTTTTCCTTTTTGCTGATATGAACATTTTATTTTGAAGATAAGACGGTATAGTTGACCATTTTTACAATGTCTAAATTTTGCTCAAGGCTCACAAATAAACGCTTGTTCTCTAAATTACATGCATTACATGTATATCATGCTTCCCCATCAGCTCTCGGTAAATCCTCAAAGGTTTGACTGGTCATGCGCGACCAGTGTAGTGAATACGGACGACTGTATGTCCGTCTTCGGCTTTACCAGCGATAAACACTGGGAATTGTGGAATACAATTTTTCGACCAAATGTTGGTCAGCGTTGGACGCCTCCCAGCAATTTATCAATGAGAAATCGTGCTCAAAATACTTCGACTTATTCGCTCGCTCTAT
The DNA here is from genome assembly GCA_034698125.1 of Prionchulus punctatus. NCBI lineage: Eukaryota > Metazoa > Nematoda > Enoplea > Mononchida > Mononchidae > Prionchulus > Prionchulus punctatus. The sequence continues at coordinate 1,236 of JAQGBA010001711.1, read as the reverse complement.
TTCACTGAACGTTTTATTATTCGCATTTGGAACAGAGATCTCGTCTTTTTATTTAAATTCGGACGCTTTCGATACTAATACTCGATATCCCGAGAATCTACAAGGTTTTTGTGCAACACTTGTTGGTGTAAACAAAAACAAACTTTCGTACTGTTGGAAAAGGTAAATGGTTCAAAGTTTTATTTATTGCATTTGAATACACAACAATGGCATCAACTACATCTAAATGACTGCAACGAATTTTCGGAAAGTGTTTTTATGTACGACATCAGTTATAAAAACGCACTGTAAGCTCCTCTATACGTCACCTGTTGTAATCCGGCCCATAATTGTAATCCCCATTTATATACTAACTTGATTATCTTTCGTTAGTTCAATTTAGAGTTTAACTAATTCGCATTTTTATTGTCAGAAAGTTAACATCCATTGCCAATTTCTGGTTTAATCTGGTTTTCTGTTCGAGGTAGGAATTTGTTTTGAAATTTCTTAGTCGATAATAAAAATAACTCCACCAGCAAGTGTCTCAGGTATTGAGCCTAGAAAATACTCACTATATAGAAAACCCCACTAATAACACTGCTAAGGGTGGACTAATTTTCGTCTTCATATGCCGACATTGACAGCCTCGAAAGTTCAGCTGGAGGTTGCGAATGCTGTGATTTCTGCGCCATGCATAAACAACTGATGAGCAAATGCATATATTTTGCAAGGATGGAATGGATCAAATAAACTTGGCGTCGAAACCTCGTCCTCTGCAAAACATTTGCTGGTGTACGAGCGCGGATCATCCTAAATCTTGCGCTTTAATGTCCTACAACGATGACGAATTGCACGAATTTGGAATTCAGAAAAGATTCAGGCAAAATTAACAGTTTAGTCTTGTTCACTGTTAAGATGTTATGTTAATTTATATCTAATATCAATGGCCATAGCTCAGGAGGCAGTTTACTTGAATATTTATTGCAAGCCATACAAGCCATATATTGAGGTTGATTTGGAAAAAAGAAAAGCTTTTTTCACATGTAAAAACTTTAGCAGCACAATACGTACCACAAAACAGCAGCAGCTCAAACATTGTTGAATCAGATATTTCATTCATTTCATTTGAATGCATTATTTTACTTTCCTGTTTTAAACAGTATGCGTATTAGGGTGATGGCTTTTTTACAACCTCGTTTCCCTGTATCATAATTTGATGAGCTTTCACTTAAGAATAGATAAAATCAAACTTTGAAG
>JAQGBA010001710.1:0-12740 GCA_034698125.1 Prionchulus punctatus | reverse complement strand
TACGCATGACACCCAAATAAAGACTTTCATATACTCATCACCAGATCTTTGGAGGTCATTTTTCTGACCGCTGGTCTGGCGATGGCATTCTCGTTTCTCAACTAAAATAACGTATGGGGACCTTACCTTGTAAGCACATAAACTAGCCCTTAAATCGAACTCTCAATCGGACTGGCTAGTCTTCAAAAAGCTGCAGAATTTTGTTATCTCATCAATTCGATATACGAAATCGCATTACTACAATAGTGTAATTAACGCTGCTATCATTCGCAATCCTCATGCCGCCTGGAAAACCCTGAAGGAGATTTTGAAACTTACAGATAAAACAAGTATTAATCAACTTGTACTCGATGGCCGTAATCTTGTCAAACCCATCGATGTCGCCAATGCTTTCAACACATATTTTATTAATATCTGTACGCCATTAATTCATGCCCCAAATGTCATTGATTCACAGATACCTCCAGACGTTCGATTCAAATTTCAAATTCAAATTACCATTGGATTTATTCGGGACGAGATCCAAAAGATGTCGACTGCGAAGGCTGTTGGCCTCGATAATCTCAGTCCGAAAATCCTAAAACTGGCCGGCGGCGGTATTTTGGAGCCACTGGCTCATATTTGCAACTTGTCACTTACAACCAGTCACTTTCTTTCAGTATGGAAAGTGCTAAAGTGACTCCACTTTTCAAAGGTGGCGATGTGTGCTCTGTGTCGAACTTTCGTCCTATCTCCGTTTTGCCCATTGTTAGCAAAATACTCGAACGCTTCATCATGATTTGCTTGCAGTGCTACCTATATGATAACGACTTACTTTATTCCAGACAGTCCGGCTTTCGACCAGGGCATTCGTGCTCATCAGCCCTTGCTGCAATTATACAAAACTGGCTTACCAATATGGATGTTGGTAACTACGTCGGCGCCTTATTCGTTGACTTCTCGAAAGCATTCGATAAAATTTGACCACGATATTTTAGCTCACAAGCTGTTATCCTATGGTATCGATGGTATTCCATTGAAATGGTTTCGTTCATATCTGTCTGACCACAGGCAGAAAGTCCTCTTTCACAGTTGCTTGTCGGACGATAAACCCTTGCTTGGCGGTGTTCCTCAAGGGAGCGTATTGGGTCCGTTATGCTTCATTATTTACATTAACGACCTACCAAATTTCCTAGACGACGTCACCGAAACTCATCTCTATGCGGACGACGTCATTATTTCGAAGTCTGACCGCAGCAGACTATTCAGTATATCTGTGGATGGGTCATTCAGAATATGTCATTGAACGAAGCAAGATAGAGATAACCAAACACCTGTACGATAAAGAAGTACTTTGTGGGCATGTAGGCGCGAAATGGAGTTTCAACAAAGACATTTGTACAACGGAATTTGTTTTATTGGAAGAAAGACGTTGAGACAAACTGAGTTAAATTCCATCGCCAGAATCTGCAGAAAAAAACAAAATAAAATAAATGAGAATGGGCGTACGGTCACAGAAATTGCTTTGAAAAACGTTTAACAGGTTCCACTGTCATAGCAGTCATACTATTCGCCTCTACAACAGTCTTCTTCTTGTTTCACATCCAACGACTCCGAGAAACAACAATCGTTCCAGTCCTTGCGATGACTACCGCAATTTTGAGCACATTTGCAACAAATACCCGATAATGATAGACTAATTTCTTGAACAATCTCATCATAGTAATCGTCAGTTTTGTTATCTGTTGCATTGAATGAATGGCTTAAATTCCAAGAACTTGAAGTTTCTAATTTTGGCATAGTTTGATTCAATTTCGTTGTTATTGGGGTCGGGCGAATGAATGAGTGAAAATAAAACAAAAATACAGTTAAAACTTTATAAAATAAGAAACCGACCATTTTACATTTGTTGTCACAATACAGTTGAATATTCGTCTTTAACTACAGAAGAAACTAGTTTTCGTTTTGCTTGTCATGCATTAAAACAAAAAAGTGGTTTTTGTATGTGCACTATAGTTGCAGCCTGTAGTGCAGCCTCTGTGGTATACCAGTGGTCTAACTGCGACTTGATACGAGTGCTTAATTTGTGGTACCAGCCAACTGGTTCAAACCCCCACCCCCCGCTATTGTCGTCCATCAATTGTTAGATCACAAATGCGAAAAACAAATAAACGCCTATGTTATTTTCGAATCAATTTTTCAACGAAATGAAGCGAAGAAGTGACACGATTTTTGTCTCTTAGTGCTTCTGTCGAGTACGATTCTTTTTCATCAGTAGTTTTCAACAATTCTGAAAAATTTTGTGAAACGATTTTTGAACAGAATGGACAATAAATACGCTGCTTTATCTTCCAAAAGTTTAACCAACGTGAACAACATATCAGACGAATGGAGCATGCTATTCGACGATATCGAACGAGCCCAGCGAGCTATAATGGAAATAAAAAGCTCAGAAATTCTACGAAAATCGACGTGGAGCAATTTGGAAGAAATTCATACACAAATGGACGAAATTAAGGTGCGAAACTGGCAAAAAAACGTAACTTGAATGTGTGTGATTTAAAATTGCTGACATAGTTTAGCAATTTTTAGATATGTGAGGCAGGTTTACCAGCCATGCAAAAGCGCCTGGAACATCTTTTACAAAAAGGTTGTTATTTAATTCGGACATCATTTTCAACAATAGACACATCGCAATTGGAATTGAAATTAAAAGAACTAATGGAAGATTCCAAGTACGTAATCGAAGTTTGTGCAATTGTAATTCGTGATGTAACGTGGTACTCCAATGATATGACATGGTATTCCAGTGGTATGCCTTGGCATACCATGATGTGGTCCGACCCTACAAGTATCAATACACGGCGAATCAGTGATGTGTCATAATTTGTGCGTTGACATACCTGTATTGTTACAAGATGGTACGAGTAGTGTGTTATTTGATGTAAGTGTCAATGGTGACAATGATGTGACATTGATGTGTCAATGAGGTAGCACTGCTGAGTCAGTGGAATGACAATGATGTGTTAATGACGTGCCAATGATGTGTCAATGATATGACTATGATGTAACTATGGTGTGCCGATGATGTGTCTTTTATCTGACAATGCCTTTCAACAGTTCGTACCAGTGCTTAGTTACATTATTGGTACATCCTATTTCTCTTATTTGCAGGTAAAAACACGGATCAAATAAATATCCCGAATCTTTCGGTCGACGACACTGTTCAGTTGTTTTTTTCACCATTTTTTAGTTTTAATTTTATTTTGTTAAATATTGCTCGTAAAATTTTCCTGCCATACAATTATTTACAAACAATAAATCTACCATGAACTTTGAAATAATAATAATAACAATTTTTAAAACTAATTTTAAGCTCGCAATTTAGCGAAAGTGTGTTAATAATCGAAACAAACAAAAAAATAAAAATTATGTTCACGATTTGGTTTTTGCTAAAGCTTCTTGCTCCCACGGAAAGAGACCGTTGGCCATTTTCGGTCCGTTCTTGGCTTTGGCCATCGGGAAGAGATCCTCGTCGTCGACGTCGAAAATATTTTTCTTGCTCGTTTTCATTTGATTTTCTTCTCGTTGCTGCTGATCGGCGGCGTTCGGACTACCTTCGGCCGACGCCAGACCGCTGTCGGCCGAATTTTGAATCGAACGTTGCTTCGTCGGCTTGGTTTTCGTTCCATTTCCGGAATCGCCGCCGTTCACGAAATCTGACGGCGTCGGTCGAACGACGGACGACGACGACGGTGCGCTTTTCTTCAAATCGGCGAACGGATCGTCGCCGATCAACGGTTTGATCGACGAAGAATCGCCGATCAATGGTCGCTTTGCGAAATCCAAAAGCGAATCGGCGGCATCGATTTGACTGAGAGAATTTTTTTGCACCGATTGTCGATCGGCGGCGACGCTTTTTCGACTGGCTCGCGACGATGATCGAATCAAATCGTCGTTCAACGGGCTAAAAAACAAATTAATCAATTACACGGCGTTCGTTGGTCATTGCTACAGTAGGAAAACAGTCAGTGGCCTGCAAAGGTCAAGTGGTCAAGGGTCAATACAGAAATCTAACTCTACGACGACGACGACGATGGGATAGGTGAAAAGTTATGAAAAAGGAAACGTACTTTGAACGATCAATTAGAAGGCAAAAAATGACACAAAACCATTTTAAATGCAGACGGAAAACAAAACAAGACGCTGGACATCAATGAAACATATTCGGACATACTTGACAGCGAATGAATACACAAAATTACGCAAAAAAATTGCCGATTCGAGGCGATTTTTTGTTTCATTACCTCGAGAGACGTTCAGGGGCGTAGGCCGACGATGGCGGAACGACGTCGGATTTCTTCGGCGTCGACGTTAACGAACGTTGATAGTCGGCGAACAGAGTCAATTTAGGACTCAGCGACCGATCGTCGTCGATCGTTCTCGTGCTGGCCGAAGATTTTTTGTTCGCGTTCACATCCACTTTGCTCCTGTTCGGCGACCGTTGAGGGCTGATCTTCGATTGATTTTGATTAATTTTACGCGGTTTCGAATTCTAAATCAAGTAGAAACGTGAATCACGAAAAGAAAAAGTCACTATCTTCGTACGACTTACGTGTCTTACTGTAGCTTGGTCGGGATAACTTTGAAGCTCCTTACGTTCAACTGGACGCCGAAAATTTGTTTCAAGAACGACCGTCGTACGACGAGGACTGCGCTGAGTGGAGACCAGTTCGCGACCCTAAAAGTATAGAAATCTGTGATTGATAGTCACTGAAGAACTACATCTCTGATCAACTATAGGCGCTGATCAGCTACAAGGACTGGGCAACTATAGTCGCTGATCAGGTACCGGGCTGATCAAATGTAGTAGCTGATCAACTGAAGACGCTGCTGATGAACTATAGTCACCTGAACAACTATAGTCGATGATCAACTATTGACTTTTACCGTCAATCTTTGGTATTCGGCCGAATATTCAGCCAATTTTCTTTGCGTTTCTTTATGGCGGAGTACTTCGATATTGAACTGGTGTTTGAAATTTTTCGATAAAAGTTCCGTTTGTCGTTCGAGATCCTGAAGAAAGGCGCGTTGAAACAACTTTCGCGACCGATACATCGAACAAGATGCATAATTAACGTCGTCGGTCGATAATCAAGTGGAAGTAAAAAAAATTGTTGGAACATTTCCTCCAACAAGAAAACATAATTCAAGGGGGTGCATTAATTTTTCACGAGCGACAATGGAAAAATGGGAACTTTTTCAATCCAAAGTCGCAAAAAAGCGTCGTCACAGACGAGAAAACATTTTCGACTAGTTTCGATGCTAATTCGAGCGAGAAACTTGACGAAAAAAAACAAAAATCGAGAACAATTTCAGGATCATTGACTCACTTTTATTTTTTTCTCTTTATCATCCAATAATTCTTCGAGTTTTTGAGCTTCTTTATCTTCGGCGACGACGCCGCCGGCTGCGACACGTTTTCGACGCAAAACGTTCTTGTCGTTCAACATTTTCTCGTATTTTTTCGCTTTTTCGCGCAATTTCTCCATTTGCATGCTTCGCTCGCGTAAAATTCGATCGCGTTCTCGAAATTTCTCTTTGTGCATTCTCAGTTGTTCTTTCAGTATTCTCACTTCTTCGGCGTAGCGATTAGCCAAATTCGGCATATCGGAATTCGTTCCTGAAGAACTATAGTTCATAAGCTACTATATTTCATACGGGATTATAGTTCATAAAGACTAGTTAATAAGAGACTATTGTTCGGAAAAGTCTATAGTTCATAAGATACTGTTAATTCATTGGGCTATAGTTCACATTTAACAGACTACAGTTAAAAAAGAGACTATAGTTCACGTGCAACTATAGTTCGTGGGTTGTACCTTCTAAACGCGCCAAAGTGGCATCTTGCCGACGCTGAATTTGTTTTAGCGTGCGATTTTCTTTCGTTGTTTGTTCCAATTGTTTTCTGAGAAACGAAATTTCGTCCAACGACGCCCTCGATCGCGACGATTTCGTTATTCGTGGTTCGACGAACGACGAGATTTTTTTCTTAACCGGCGTTTTCAATGGCGCTGTGGCCGCCGACGACGACGTCGTCGGTGTCAATTTCTTTTTCAATTTTCCTTTCATGGACTCGGCTGGCGCTAAAAAGTGAACGTCATTTAACCAAATCCAGGTACATTTTTAGAAACACGAATTTCTTTAATACCTTGAACGATTGCGCCTGCCAGCATGGTCGGCGCCGACAACATGCCGAGAATGCCGTGGGCTCCTATAAGAATGCTGTTTTAAACTTTCTCATTCGGGCCAATAGTTAAAGAGACAGCGAACCTCCTTTCTTTTCGTCTTTTTTCTTTTTGTCATCTTTTTTCTTCTTTTTCCCTTTCTTTTTCGGCTCGTCGACGACAACGGGCGCAACGACTTCGACGTCCGACGTTTCGAATTTCGACGCTGTCGATTGATCTAAAAACGTCGCCGACGGTTCGTCGACGTCCGAATAAATGGCTTCTTCCTTGAATAGTTGACTGTCTAGTTGATCGTCGGCGGCTTCGAATTCTTCATCTTTGTAATAATCGTCGGCGTCGCTGATCAACGACGTTCGCGATTCGGCCAATTTTTCCGGTCCGGGTCCGTCGGAAACGGGCGACGGCGTTCGAGAATACCGTTCAATTTCGGGTTCAGCCGACGGCCGACGACCGCCGTTCAGTTCGGCTAATTTCTCATCGACGACGGTTTCATCGATGATCAGTGGCGCTTTGCGCTTCGACTCGGCGGTTTCGAGTCGTTTTTTGATTGAAACTGCGTCGGAAACTGCTTCACGATTTTCTTGCGCATCGAACGTCGCACGTTTGACGGATTTTATGGTTTTCGCCGACGCCCTTCTCGACGACACGTGTTCGACGGCGGCGTCGGTGATTTCGCTGACAACGTGTTTCGCTTTATCCAACGTAATGACGTTGGATTCGACCGTCGTCGTCGCCGGCAACGCCCTCACCGACGTCCGATCGTCAACCGGCTTATGACCCCAAAAATCTTCGTCGTCGATTGCCGCCATGATATCTGAACGAAGAAAAAACAAATTTTCCGCCCGGCTAAAACAACTTTCTCGTCCGTTTCAGTTCCTGATAAGACCGTTTACGGTTTAATTTAACGACCGCACCGCGCTGAATTATCGAACCGAAAAAAAAACTTTCGCGCGACGATGAGGCATGGACGATTGAACGTACGGCGACGATACGGAAACGAGTCTCTCAACCGTAATGCCAACTTCTGAGGAACGCCGATGGGGCGCCTCCACGTTAAATTGTTTCTGACCGTTGCGCGGCAACATTTAGCTACTCACCGTTCATAACGATGATTTCGATGAAAAGCGACGAAAAGTTGTCGTAGCAAAAAATCGGTAGTTTTCAGGGTTTGACGTTGTATCGCCGAAAATCAAAAATCGCTCGATTTTGACGCTTGACGCTTTCAAAAAGTTGCTTGAATTGAATGAGAGCCCGAAAACTTCATGACCAGTGAGAAAATCGGTTGCTTTTTGCACAATAAGGAGTCAAAGTTTAAATTTGGCTTGTTTTAAGCGATCAAGTGCGTAAAATTGAAAACAAAGAACGAGCCCGAAAAGTTGATGTCCAGTGAGAAAATCGTTATTTTTTACACACCAGTACGCCATAGTTGGAATCTTAATTCGCAATAATGGCTGAGAACTCGAAAGTTGACGACCTACATAGTCAGAAAATTAGTTTTTCATCGTTACAAGGGCGTCGGAATTTTTAACTACCAAGTCTTAGAATGAGGAGCGACGTTCGTCGATGAATATCGAACTGGACGAAATTGAAACGTTTCTTTGTTTGAATTTCATTCATTCGTCGTCGTTTCTAGTTTTTACGCGTTTATAACGAAACAGTAGGCAAACAAACACAAAATTCCCACTCAACCGATGCCCGAAAAGTTTTTTCAATGAACTTTATTAAAATGTACGTAGTGAATCATAACGAAGTGCGATTTTAAATTTGGAACGTTTCTTTTCAAATCGAAACTGCTTTTTCGATGCATGAACAAGTTTTTAGGTCGATTTTTTCATTATTCATTCAAAAACGGCCGCTGATTCAATTTAATTAAAGCATCGAATAAAGTGTCGGGTGAAAATTCAATTTTGACCATGAGCCGCAGCTAGGAGAAGAACGTTCGTTCGTCGACCGACGCGCCTCTTAATTTTCATGCGAATAAAAAGCAAAAACGGAAATGAATCGTGCGCAGATGCAAGGAGCAAAATTTTGAAACTTAATTAAAAACGACGAATTTCACTGTGATATCGAACCAAATGCCAAAGACGAGTCAAAAAGTGATACGCTTTGTGGAATCTGTTAGGAATTGGCAAATTTTGAATATTTACTACCAAAAGCAATTCGAACGAGCACATTTACCAGTTCCAAGCATGGTTTACTGAGTAAAAAGGAAGGAAACGTGTGTCCTTTGTTTTGTCGTGTTTTTTTTATTACTGTCTCAGTGTCAAATTTTAATAAGTTGACTTTTAAAATACAACAAAGACGAGCAATCGGATAAAAATAAAAGTAGAAATTAATTTTGCGACGAATTTTACGAGCAAAAAACAATAACAAACTTCCAGTACAATAAAAAAATACTTTACGGAATCTAACGACGATAGCGATATTTTTTAAAGTGAAACCATAGTTGAAATATTCCGTTTTGAAATTGACACCGATACCCTTTTTTGTGGGACACTTCCCATTCGCGATTGACGATTTTGAATGCGATATCCTGAAAGATAGAAAAAGTTCTCGATTCGTCCAAGGGGGGTGGAATTTTCGTTTTTTAATAATAAAACAATCCGAAAACACGAACGTACTTCGTACGGTGGACCAGAACGAAATTTCAACAGGGCAAAATCGTCGTTATCCGTACACGGGATTAAGGAAAATTCGGGCGTTTTGCTCGGATCCAACAAATCCGGGAAAAAAATCTGACGAACGAAAACTTTTTTCAGTACAGAAATATTAAATAATGGGTCGAAAATCAACACTTACGTTGAATTTATATCCTTGGACGATTTTTGGTGGAGGATTATCTAAATCGTAATGGGTTTGATTGTATTTATTCCATTCGAATCCCTAAAAAGAACGAGTTCTAGTATTTCGCCCGAAAGACATTTTGTAAAACAAATAAACGACAAGTTTCAGAATTTTAACCGAAAGCGACTTGGAAAACAAATAAACCGAACCGAAAAATTGCCGAATGGCCTAGTAAAGAGTTAAAAAAACAAAAAACCCGTACCGTATGAACGCGATTGAAATACCGAGGCTTTCTTGGGCGGTACTTATCCGACCATAAATAACTTTTTTGCTCGATCGGCGCTTCGACGCTAAACTGCACTTCTTCGTTGGTCATTCCTTTTCGTGCTTCAGCTTCCAACGCCGCATCCTTTTGGGACTGAAAAATTCAGGAAACGTATGAAAACATACCAAATAATAAACTGAATCCTTCACTTACGGTCGCTGATCCGGAAACTTGATATTGAGTTCGAGAGAAGTCCAATCGGCGTAAATCTTCGACGGGGTCGATAACTTCGATCCCTAATCCGACTGAATCCTCACCGCCGTACGCCGGGCTATATTTTCCGCTGTCTTTATACGCGTCGTACATCCTTTCTCGTTTTTCGGCGACCGAAAGAGATCTGAAAACGCAAAAAAATGCTTTCAAAATCTTTCGAATCGGTCAAAAATACGAAACGAAGCAAAAGAAGTTAGAAAATAAAAAAAACATCAGTAATGAAATCAAAATAGGGAATACCAGGAAAATTAAAAAACAAATTTTCTTACTCCCACGGCACACTTTCCGGCTCTTCCATCGAAACGGATGCGGATACAGCAGATGCGGCAGGGGCGCCGCTCGTCGACGTTCCTGGTTGATCGTCGTTTCTCGCATCCATCTCTGCTTGATCGGCGACGCCTTGCTAAAACGAATTCAAAACACAAAATTTACACTTGCTCAAATGTCAAAGAGTAATTTTTCGAAACCTACCTCCTGTTTGAGTCTCGCCAGTTTTTGCCTAAGGGTCTGCTGGTGTCCATCCCTCAATCGAGCTCGAGCCATATGAGCTTTGAGTTGAGCCAGTAACGTTTCCCAATATCCGACGTCGACGCCTTCCTCGCCGGATTTGATTTTCTTCTGGATTTCCGTTTGTAAAAGCGCCAGTTGATTATGATTTTTGCCTTTCAACAAACCGGCGACGTCTTTCAAAACGGACGGATTGATGCCTTGACGTCGATCGCCAACGAATTCTAAAAAACAATTAAAGAATCAAAACATTGTCCAATAGTTGCGTACGAACTATAATTGTAATTCAACTATCCGTAGTTGCGTATAAACTATAGTTGAATAAAAACTACAGTTGCAAAAAACTAGTCTCATGTGAGCTGTAGTTGAACACGACCTATAGTCGACGTACCTGTCGATGTTGGATCGTATTTTTTCAATTTTTGTAGCTCATCCTCCGCTATTGTATTTATGTCGTTCCAATAATCTTCGTTTTTTTCGAAATCGATTTTTCGATAAACTTTTATATCCTCCAATAAATCTTCCAAATCTCGTATCGTTAATCCCTTAAAGAAATAATTTTTTTTGACCGTTGAGTAAGAAATCGGGATAGAAAACTTGCTCAGTTACGTTCAAATAAGTGTACGGCTCGTTCATTTCGATTGCCAAATCGTCTCCTTCTTCGTCCAAATTTATACATCGCGCCAATAAATCGATCGGTTTTGCTTAAAAAAATATTCAAAGTATTAATATTTTATATTTCAATTTTCGACTCAATAAAAACAAACCTCGATCTTCTTGAATTCGAATCTTGCTCCGTTGCTGAGCTTGTTGAAGATGAAAAACATCCTCCTGTTTGCTCCATTCGGCGAATTTTTTATTTTCACGATCTCTTTGCATCATTTCCCATTCGGCTTTCTGACCTTCCCGTTCCTCGCGATTGCGACGAATTTTTTCCAATTCTCGCTAAAAGAAAAACAAATTCTTGTTTGTTTTTTCAAAAAAGTGTAATACAAATATAGTTGAACTATAGTCGCTGTTAAGTGCTCGTTAGTTAACGTAGAAACAAAAAATCTGTCGTCTTTTTACTTTGTTTTCCTCCAATTTCAATCGACTTCTCATCTGGATTTCTTTCACGGGAGCTTGCGACATTCCCTCCTTGGCTAATTTCTTTTGCCACATGAAAGGCTGCGTTAGATTCTTATCGCCGAAAGGGTTGTCGATGTTCGTATATCCCTACAAAAAATTTGTTTTTCAACGAAGGTTTCGAGCCCAAAACGTTTCCAAAAAGGTTTTTGCCTAAAAAATTATATCGACAAGCAAAACTTACCAAGCATTCTTCGTCCCAGCCCATGTCTTCTTTTCGTTTTTGCTCCTTGGCGATTTTCTTCGCCAATCGCCTCGCGCGTTTTTCCTCCGGCGTTTCGGCACTTTTCATACGTTCTTTTTGTTTTTTACGTTCCGAACGATGTTTCGCACGTTCTTCGTCCAATTTCTTCTGTAGACGTTCGTCGTCGTGTTTTTTACTGTGTTTCGGCATTTTACACGACGTACTTTGAGTAAAAATTCGTCAAATTCGGTAAAATTTCCGAAACAAGACAAAATTCAGTGGCATATGCAAATTTTTACGGTAAAAAACGAAATTTTAGGTAAGAGTAGAAGCGAACTTGATTATATTTGAAATTTATTAATTCAAATTTAATGTTGTCATAGAATAATTTTCCAGTCTCCTTCAACGACCACCGAAAACTTTTTTTGTTTTTTATAGTGCAAAACAGAGATAAAAGGTTTTTATAAATGAAAGGAAGCAATTTTTGCCCAACAACGGCTGCAGAAACAAAATTTGCCTCGCAATTCTATTTTGTTGAAGACCGTTTTTGTATCTGAATAACAAGCAAAAACTGTCTCAACTATAATTATAAAAGACTCCAGTCGCTTTTTACTTGTTTTCTTTTGTTGTTTACAATCGCATTGAAAATTTAAAAAACAATTAAAATTACAAGAAAGGAACAAAACATTTTTCATCGACGTCGTTTTTCTTTCGTTTCAACTTTTACTCTTGATTCTTGGCGCTTGTCGACCGATTTTTTATCTTTCGAACGCGAACGTCGACGTTTTTCGCTAGATTTTTTCCTTTTCGACGATGATTCGCGTTTTTTCTCCTTCGACGTCGAATTGCGACCATTTTCCGTTTGCTTTATATTTTTTTTTGACGATCCGTGGCGGGAATCTTTCGATTCAGATTTACGGCGTTTTTCGACGGATTCCAGTCGCTTTTTATTCGACTTTTCGCGTATTTCTCGTCGTTTTTCACCGCTCTCTCGTCGATGGCGACTGCTTTCCCGCTGCTTATTGCTAGTTTCTTGTAATTTTCTATCGACGGTACGTGACGCTTTCTTTTTCCTTTCGTCGTCACTCGAGGCTGAAAATTTTTATAAATTAATGAGCAATGGTGAAAATATGAACTTAAAAAACCAAAATAGAGCATTACATTCCGAATCCGAATCTGAATCAGAGTCAGACGAGTCCGAACTAGACGATTCATTTTCGCTGCCATTTTTCGCAACTACGGTCTCTTCGGGTTCCTGTTTGACGACTAAATTGCTGCTGGACGCCACTTGCGGCAGGTTCACTACTTGCTTATCAACTGCTCGATTCAAATGTTCGCGCAAATCGACCCTGCAAACGACAAATAATAAATAAAT
>JAQGBA010001709.1:0-12744 GCA_034698125.1 Prionchulus punctatus | reverse complement strand
CGTTGGATCCCACATTTGCTGTCGGATGAGCAAAAACAGGCTCGCATGGATTGGTGCCGATTTATGTTACAAAAATACGATGGCGGTCGTTCAAAATCGATTTCGTACATCGTCACAGGTGACGAAACGTGGATATATATTCATATGATCCCAAAACGAAACAGTAATCGACTGTATGGGTCTTCGAAGACGAAGCGCCCCTGACCAAAGTCACCCATGCTCGAAGCACGACCAAGCAGATGGTCGCCATTTTTTTTTCGATCTTGTTGCGGCAGTGCCACTCGTGGAACGTCGTACAGTGAATAGTGAATGGTATTGCGAAGTATGCCTGCTGCAAGTCTTCAGCAGACTTCACGAGACGAGACTGAATGCAGGCTTGCGATAACGCCCGTCCACACACATCTGCGAGGACTTTGGATTTTTTGGCTGAAAGCAAAGTTCAATTATTACCTCACCCGCTGTACAGTCCGGACCTTGCCCCTGCAACTTTTCCTATTTCCGGAAATGAAAAAGCAACTTCGTGGAAAATAGTATGAGAGTGAATCAGCAGCCGTCGAAGCGATGAAAGTCATTTTAGAGGGCATGCCAAAGAAGGATTGTTTTGAAAAATGGTTTCATAGGATGCAAGGGTGTATTGATGCTAATGGATGTTATTTTGAAAAGTTATGAATAAATTTTTTGGTCAGGTATGATGGTTGAGGCTAGGTCTAAATCTTATGGAGTGACCCTCGTAAAGTGTGTCTAGAGAAAGAGAACAAAACATCGGCGCCAAATTAAATTTATATTTAAAAAAAGACAAACGTGCAAAGACAACATAGCACTCCACCCCTATTTTAACTGTTGTTGCCTTGTCTTTGTCTTGTTTTTGACTTCTCAAAAGCCAAGAACAAGGACAAGACAAAAACAATGCGTTTTTTCTGTTTTGTTCACCAAAATTTGCATAAATTGGCGCGTTTAGCGCTATTTTTAAATAAAAAGCAGGATGGATGCTGGCGTTTAAAAAAATAGTATCTCATATAATATCATACAGTTTTTCAGGGAGATACAGTTGCTATATACTATATTTTAAAAAGATACTATAAATAGTATGATACTATATACTATACTATATATAGTAACAACGTTAAGTGGTACCATGCGTTATATCATTCGACGCACAATTTCAATACATAGCAATATTGAACATTTTTTTAACATACCTGGAAATGATTGATGAACAGGGTTTGTATTTTCAACCATAAAATTAACTTTGAAGTCACCAAAACTGTTCCGTATTCGTCCATTAAGTGTCCATGAAACTTTCATCTGAAAATCTAACGGAATTTTTTTCTTCAGTATGCCGAGAGTTTGATGAAACGAAACATTCAATTTAAAAAATTGAGTAAATTATATGTGGGATTAGTGTTTCATCAAGATTCTGTTCAGATTCGGATTCTCATCGCATGTTCATGTTTCTAACGGCACTTATTCACACGGCTGAATTCTGCAGCAAAATATAACACTGTGAAGACGGTTTTAAACGTGACAAATGTTAGAGAAACAAATAATTTTTTTGTAACTGCTGTGGATAGTGCCAGTAAAGCAAACTTGATAATTTATTCATAAATGAAACATATAATACAAGGAAATTGGTTACAACCTGAAACTGGTTTCAAATGTTAATTATGATTGAATGCAACTTAATTAGTAATTTAATGCGGATTTAGAAAATATACATATAAGATTTCTATAATAAATGGAAATCATATTTCAATCAGTCTGTTCGACGGATTTGACACCCCTTCGGAAACAAATAAATGCAAAAATACCAAATCATTTGGACAATGGTCACAATTGAAATACCCAAGAACAAGCCTAAATTAAAACAAATGTGAATTAATTTTTCGCCTGAAAATGCCATTAACTTTTACTCAGTTGACCGCCGACGTCTCCGACGAAATTCAAAATCGGATACGTTTCGCCCGTTTCTATTTTCATGTAATTTAGCGACGAAAAATAGAAATTCATTGCGATCAACGAATTCATAACGGTTTCCCGATCGGTTTCATTCGGCAAAATATCTTGCCAAAAATTGCTCGTCGCCAAGTTCAATCTGCCGCCAAGCAATTTCGCTTGGGTTTGATGAGCTTTTACCGCCCACACTGGTTTGCAAGAATTTTTGCAGTTCGGTCTGCATTTAGCCAGCAAATCATCAGCATTTGTCCTAACAACAAAAACAAACTTTCAGCTGGAGTCCTTTCACAATCTATGGCAGAAATAAAGTACAGTAATCCAAAAGCTGAGATTAACAATTCGTATTCAGATACTGATTTTAGATTCAAGACATTGCCTGCATTCTGCATGCTTAGAATGGAAATCTCAACTTTAGGATTACTTTTCTTACTGTCCCAGTTATGAAAGGGATATATAGACGGATCCAAAAAATTTACGTTAATCCATATATGCAAGAAAAATAATCCACTGTTGAACAAATTTTGCCGGGTTCGTTCATGTTCGCAACGATGTTAGTGCAATTGCAAATGTTCATTTGCACTTCGGCCCAACATTCCATTTCGCAATTTTCTTTCGAATATGAGCCTGTCAAAGGTTCAATTGCAGCAGATTTCTAATTTCATTGTTTAAAATCTTACTAGCTAAATATTTCAAGGTTGTATTCTTGCGACACAGCGGAGGCCACATCGGTGTTCGGTATGTTTTTACAGTTTCCAATAGAGCCTCCAATGAGAACCACGAATGCATACCAGCTTCGACAACTTGGTAATCGAATAAATCCGCTTGCGTTGTGTATCCGGATATCACAATTACGCCTTGTTCGGGCATATTATTGTAATAAACATTTTTCAAATACGATTTCAATTTTGGATTGATCAACAATTCTAATCCGTAGAATACTCCTAAAAACACGTTCACTAAAAACTGGTGAATCAGAAAAGTTTTAAAAAAACTTAAGAATCAAATTCCGCATAGTTCTTTCAGAACTGAATGTGAATTCATAAATTTGCATGAAACGATTCGAATGGAATACGTAATTGTACTTACCAGGAAAGGATTGATGAATAATATTGTCCGGATTTTGTTTCAAATTTGGTAATACGGACCAACAACGACCGTGACTTAAAATAACCTCGGTCGCGTATTTGCAACAATCGAATACAGTCACTTGCCATTTGCAAGTTACAAACGTGTCCTCGCAACTGTGGCCGTATTTTTGATAGAGCATTCTCAAGTCGGTGACGTTCAGCGCCGATTTCATTTCAGCCCATCGCCGTTCGTAGAAATTAGTCAAATTTGCATAGTTCCTTTCGATATTGTGATTGATTCCCGATGTTGAAAAGATGTAACTGAAAACTTCCTTGTCAACGTCGCCACCAAGCAGAGTTTCGTCAATTCGGTTAAAATTGCAAATGGTCACGTTTGGAAATGGTATTTGCTGCTCGGCGATCACGTCCATTTGACTTTGGTACTCGTATTCGGTGAAAAACGTAATGAAATTGTCGATGGTTTGAAACAATGTGAAACCGAAACAGAAACTAAGGAAGATCGCCCAAAATGTTTTTCCGGCAACGCCCTTGGCCATGTAGAAATCCAAAATTCCGGCGCACGTTGTAACTCGACACCATCTCTCGAAAGTATCTTGAAAGTTCCTCGAATAGGATTTATCCTCAGAAAAATCGTTCAGCTTTTTTTCATCCATCATAATTTTAGCGTGTGAGAATGAAACAATTGTTTGCAATTTTCGTATACGTTTATTATTTGTTTTGAAATTCTAATCCGACAACATAATCTGAATGGAACAAATTGTTGAAAGGCTATAAATGTGGATTTTACCACATCAAGTTACGTTGGCACGATCATTAGAATTTTAACGAGCATGTGAATTGAATTTTGTTAATTTTGCTGAGTGAAAAGGCAAACTTTTCCATCAACCGACACGGTGAAACGCGGCGATTTTTTTTATTTCTATGCTATTTCGCCAGGCCAAGTTCTTCATTTAGATTTTAAATTATTCGAATGAATCAACATTGCAGCAATCTGGAGTGGTTTTAATTTGCATTTTTAGTTTCCATCTTTATTAACCGTCATCTATTGAAAACCGAAAACTCATGTTGAGATATCATGTTTTGTACGGATCTTGCAATGTGAAGACAGCTTTCCCAACTTGCTTTGATGCCATCAGTGACCTTAGCAATTACTTTTCAAATATTAACCCGTAGATAGCTAATTTTTTCCAATGTGGAATTTTTAATTTTACTTATATTACATGACAAAATGGACAGAAAGTTTCGTAAAAATACATAATTCAAAATGGACACCTGTTCATTCATTGATAGCAGAGTAAGATTAAGTTTTGTTGAAGTTCTCCATAGAACTGACTTGACAAACATTCGGAAACAGATAAATACAAAAGTACCAAATTATTTGCACAATTGTTACTATTGATATGCCCAAAAACAAACCTAAATATTTAACGTTTCAACAAGTTTACATTATTGGATGAAATAGAAACTTACTCAATTGTCCACCGACGTCGCCAATAAAATTTAAAATCGGGTAACTTTCTCCAATTTCAATTTTCATATATTTAAGCGATGAAAAATAGAAGTTCAAAGCAATTAACGAATTCATGACGTATTCGCGATCCGTTTCATTTTGTAATACATCCTGCCAAAAGTTGTTTCTCGAATTGTGCCTGTCGCCAAAAAATTTGGCGCTTGTTTGTGTAGATGTCACTGACCAAACAGGCGTACAGGGGTTGAGACAATTCTTTCTACATTTTGCCAACAAAGCATCAAGCATGGATCCATTATTTCTGCAAAAAAACATTTTATCCGTTATGGTCACTATAGTTCTTTCAAAACTAAAGCTAGAAATAAAAGTACAGTAATACTAGTGATAAAATTTACGATCCGTCCGTATGCAGATATTGATTTTCGAGCATGCTGTTAGATTCAGGCAGATATAGCTGTATCATCCCGCATGCTTAAAGTCAATGAATACGGATTGTAAATTTTAACTTTCGGATTACTGTATTTTTCTTCCAACCGTAGTTGTGAAAAAACTATAACCGCTACAATTTATTGAACTTACGACATTGGCGAAATGCATGAGTAGTATTTCGATACGGAACATGTTTGGTATGGTTCGTTTAAGTGCGAAACAAGATTCGTGCAATTGCATTGATTTATATGCAACTCTGCCCAACACTCACATTCGCAATTTTCCTTCGAATAACTAGCTACAAGAAATGCAAGCCTATATTTAGGTTTCAAAATTTTCAAAGAAATTCAAATATAGGTACCCCTTAAATACTTAAAGGTAGTGTTTCTACGGCATGGCCGTCGATAGAATGGCATTCGATAGTTCTTCACCGTGTCCAATTTACCATTCAATGATAGCCACGAATGCATGCCAGCTTGAACAACCTTGTAATCGAATAAATCCAATTGCTCGCGGTATCCAAGCATAACCAGCACACCTTGCTCCAACATATTATTGTAAAAGACGTTTTTTAAATACGATTTCAATTTAGGATTGATTAAAATTTCGAAACCGTAAAAAATCCCTGAAATCTTTCTGTTTTATTAACTCGATAAAATCGAACGTAAAAATCGACCATACCTGGGAATGATTGATGAACAAGATTTTGAGGATGATTGTCCAAGTTTGGCAAGAGGGACCAGCAGCGACCGTAACTTAAGAACACCTCGGTTGCGTACTTGCAACAGTTGTAGTTTTGTAATTGCCATTTGCAACTGATGAACGTATTTTCGCAACTGTGCCCGTATTTGGAATACAAATCTTTTAAATTTGTCACATTCAGGATCGATTTTGTTTCGTTCCATCGTTGTTCGTAAAATTCCGCTCGATCGGTGAATTTCATTTCGATGTTGTAATTCACACCGGTGGATCCGAATACGTAACTGAAAATTTCCTGGTCCACGTCGCCGATCAACGTTTCGTCGATTCGATTGAAATTGCAAATTGTCACGTTCGGAAACGGTATTTTTTCTTCGGCTATGACATCCATTTGACTTTGATAAGGATACTCGCATAGAAACATTTTGAATACGTCGACCAGTTGCATCAACGTGAATCCGAAACAGAAACAGATGAATGTCGCCCAAAATATTTTACCGATTATACCCTTCGACATGTAGAAATCAATTATTCCTGCGCATGTTGTCACATGACACCATCTTACGACAATGCCCTTAAAACTTTGAGAACTCTCTATGTCCATATCAACTTTGGAAAGCTTGTCATCCTCCATCATCATCGTGAGCAGTGCCAAGAAAACTCTCGCGCTAGCAAAATATTTTACATTTTTCATTTCGATATTTAAACCTACTGCATATGTATATATTTGGAAATTTGAATCCCTTTAGTACATCCTTCACTATGTACTTTTTCTAATTGAAAGGCATGCTTTTTAAATAAGTGTACCGCAGAAAAAGGAACTGGCATTTTTCATCCTTGCATAATTTTTTAATCGATCACATTTTATATTCATATAGTACAATACAGGCATATTGCACAATTGTTTGTTTTTACGGTTGTCCTTATGCAGCAGTGGCTTGCTCCCACTCCGAGGATATAGCAACCGTTTTATGACGTACTTTCCGATAATAATAAATTTTTTTTCGTTTCTATTCTCTTTTTATTTACATATGTACAATTAAACCGTGTCAAGGTGGCACTTTGTCATTTGTATTTTTTTCTCTCTTGCTCAATAAGTGATCACTATATCGTTTATTTAATTCGCAATCATCATCTTGCTAAAAAGCAAATTGAAGCAAAGAAAGCGTATCATATCGTACAGGCCATACAAAAAATCTAATTTGGAAAGTTTCCACTCTAACCTGGAAAGCGTTGACTATATTCCCTTTTTACATCATGAAAACAGTTGACAATGCATTAAGCTCGTGGGAAACCTTGTTCAACAACCTTGTAAACATTCATATTCAAATTCAAAAGACCAGGGTTCGAAACAATTCGCCCCTTGGCTAGATGGTGAAATTCTTTCACAAATTGGCGTTCATTCGCAAGCAATTCAATCTCCAACAACCTACAAACATGTGATATGTCGTAAATTGTACAATTGTCATCTCACTCGAAGACCTGTCTCACTCTGCCGACATTGAGCAAAATCTTGAAACGTTTTGTATGCATCAACTTGTTTTATCATTTGCAAGCGCATGACCTCCTTTTTTTAACAAAGTTGCTTTCATTTTGCTCATTTTGTAGTATGTCATATGTTGTTAAATGTCCGCTTATGATTATTGCAAATCTTAAAGTATCTAAATGCAAGATTATGTTAATTTTAATGTCTACTTTTTGTCTTATCAAAAACTATATGATTTTATTGTGTTGAAGTAAAATTATCGTGCTGGAAGGTCGATTTGAGCTTTGTTTGTGATAGTTTGCGATGGAACCATTTATCATCGTTAGACAAGCAAGAAACGCGTCTTGAATTCTGTTCAACCGTGCATAAATCCCAAACGGTACTATCTTTGTTCTCCTACCCTAGCGATCGCCGGGCCATCAACGAAGCTACGTAGCCAACGTCCTGAGAGAATATTTCTTGCCTACAGGGTGTCACGAAATGATTTGCTATACCCCTGCAGCAACTTGGGCAATAGATACGAAAAAATTCATATGCTATCTTGTAAAGAATTCAATTCTACGTTAATGAGCTAAATTTTATATCATAATACTACTCCAAAGCTAAACTATTGACAAAAAACAAAACATACCCAAAATTTTCAAAAAATTAAACTAATTTTCAAAATTTAATACTCGGTTTCACCACCACTTGCGTTTCTAACTTGGCTAAAACGTCTTGGCATTGAGCATAAAAGGTCTTGTAACAGTTCCTGATCGAATTCCAATTCAGCCAAAACCATATCCAAATTTCGTCTCAAAGTTTCCTTTGAGTAACATCCTCATCCTTCCTCCAAATGCATCAGAAGTTTGACCAGCTCTTTCACAATTTCGCCCAAATTTTCGGTCGGGTTGAGATCTGGGCTATTTCCTGGCCACAGATCGTTGCCCCAGAACTTGAGGCCTTGCTCCCGGAGCAATTGTTGACCAAGTATTAAATTTTGAAAATTAGTCGAATTTTTTTAAAATTTTGGGTATGTTTTGTTTTTTGTCAATAGTTTAGCTTTGGAGTAGTATTATGACATAAAATTTAGCTCATTAACGCAGAATTGAATTCTCTACAAGATAGCATATGAATTTTTTTCGTATCTATTGCCCAAGTTGCTGCAGGGGTATAGCAAATCATTTCGTGACACCATGTGTATAATGCGATGATTGATAAACCAATGGTAATTACTGCAGTTATACACCTTCCAATTTACGCTTTTTGTAATGGACAACTTGATTAGTCTCAATATCGACAACTTTCATTGTGACATCTGTGATCTTAAATGAAGGATTCGTATGGAATAACAAAATTTCGGGAAGTTTGTGATCCGGAGGAATGAGGTTTCACAGAATCAATCTAATCGTTTTCGTCGTCTGATTGCATGTGGCTGATTTCCAAATTGATACACCAACTTGATCCACATTGATTTTATTTTCTCTTTCGTCAGCTGATGTTTCTTTGAAACTTATTTCCAGCGTCTCTGTTTCAACGACGCAACAGAAAGTACCAATGTTCAGACGCATCATTTCAGCTCAAACGAATGATGTAAACCTGGCGTCTTATCAGTCAATGCAACTGACTTACACTCATGTGCATAGAAAAGTCATAATTGCGGCACAAATTTTGCACCAACATTAATGAAGTTTTTCTCAAAAACTGCAAGACATAGCCAGCTGAAATTTTGCAGAGGTACTACTGTATTAGTTGATAACATGTACAACAAAAATCAGCTGAATCGGATTGTTGCTGGCAGTGGGGGGGGGGCTTTCTTCAAAAAAGCCACCATCACATCATGGACACTGTTGGAGTCCTACTATCATAACCCAAATGCATTGGACTGCCTTTCGGTAGCACACCCGTGATGGTGGCTGGTTTTAAGAAAGCCCTACAATGAAAAAAAGAAGAACAATTGGCTTTTGAACATTTTCCAGGTTTCACATTTGACCCTCCTAAAAATTGAATATTGATGACTCGCACTTTTCCTTTTAAGGATGTTAGATGGATATTTTTAGTGCACGGAAACAAATTTGGGATGAATAGAAACGTCTGTGGAATAAAAGATGAATTTATTTGAGAAACAAAAAGTTGTGTGCCAATGACCACATGACCAACCGTACATTTTCTGCTCGTGTACTGCCAGCAACAATCCGATTCAGCTGATTTTTGTTGTACAGGTTGTCAAGTAATACAGCAGTACCTCTGCAAAATTTCAGCTGGCTATATCTTGCAGTTTTTGAGAAAAACTTCATTAATGTTGATGCAAAATTTGTGCAGCAATTATGACTTTTCTATGCACATGAGTGTACAATCCACAACGTAATCAGGATTCCACGCTAGAAATTGTGCGGTGAATGCTTTCGCTTTTTCGGATACATTCAATTTATGCGCGAAATATAATGATGTGATATCGTGTCCGTTTGGAGAAATACATTAACCAGTGGTCATTTTCCAAACTACAGTCGTTTGGTATACTTTTGTCCGCTTCGAAGTTCGAAAAAATTGGCGAAGTGCTTGCTTGCTTGCTCCTTCAATGCTTCTTCAATGTTGAACTTTAGCCATCACACCCCTGTGCCACATAGCAAGTTCCGTAATGTTTTTCACCTTGCGCAAGTCGCTCGTGTTAACTGTAATAATTAAATTGCTCGTTTCAATTCGCTGAGAGGCGACGTTGTTGAAGCGATTTACCAACTATTCAGATTCTCTGGTCTTTTCCATTGGAAGAAACGATTTCACCAGTGAAAGTGATTGTAGCTTCTCCACGGTTATCGTCATTGTCATATTCTTTTAACTTTTTAATGTCTACATATGTCATTGTACTCCTACATACTGGGCTCTTAATAGGAACCATCTGCATTACTACAGGCCATTGAATAAAATCTATGCCATTACTGGTAAGTGTCCTCATTTAAGTAAAATAGTTGTCGAAGTGGCACCCATTTGTCTTTGTCACATCTTCTATTTTTGCAACTTTTACCGACATATGGAAAACGAATTGATGGTACAGTAGTCGACTTGCTTGCAATCTACTACAGTCATTGTTTCAACGCTTGATGATCTGCTGAAAATTTATTCAAATACAGTCTTAGCAAAATTTGGCAACACTAATAAAACCGAAGAAGAAACATTTGTTTTAATTAGCCAGTGAGTTTTTAGGAGTTGAAAAGTGTGAAAAGCTCTGCCAAGAATACGCCAAGTCGAAAGGGGTTGGCATGTCAGCGAAACCCGAAGCACATTTATTTTTCCATCAATTGAAAGTTAATTGCATGCAGGCATTGGATGCAAGTGAAAGAGAAAATGGCTTCATGTAAGAACCATAGTTGCGAATGGCCAATGGAGGGATTAGAACTATAGTTGTAGCCAATTTAGTTTTTGAACCTTAAATTGAATCCAATTTAGCTATCATCAGCCAGTTCCTGAACTATTTCTAGAGTTGAAATTGAAAGCCACGTACGGCCTGGTAAAACCCGACGAATTCTAATTATCTCCCTCGAATCCATTATGGATGCCGCAAACTTATCAAGCTTTCGATATAACGAGAGCCCCGATGCCAGATTTTGCTGTAAGCAAATTCAGGATCTTGCAAACTTGTGTCCCTTTTTTGTTGCCCGTCACAAGAATCAATATTTTAGAAGTCCAAGAAGAGTGAAAAAGAACTGCTGGCAGTTAAAGAAGAAAAAGTGTATCAAACTGATAAAGATCCCAAAAATTCTAGTGGCTGTACTATTTCCTAAATAACCTGGCTAATTTTTTGCGTTTGAAATTTGAATACCTTTTTTATCTGTAATGTTGCATTGGATAGTTCATTAAGTATACGGTAAAGTTTAGTAGTCAGATATCAATAAGTTATAATAAAAATCGACTATCAACTGTCCAATGATGGTAATGAGGTATTGGCAAGTGGTATAAAATAAAAAACGCAGCATGAAACTTGCTCAAATTTTCAATTACTAACACTATTTGCACAACGTGTAAACGCATAAACTCAGTTTCCAAAATGGGTTTATTTATTTCATTCACTGTGAAAAGAAGAATAAAATTTCGAAACTGCCTAGAACCTCCAAAGATCTCGATAAATTACTCACTCACTTCATACAGTAAAAATGTTGTTACAGCCGTTTCTTTTTCTGAAAGAATGCAGCAAGCACAAATTGCCCTGGCTATTCAAATAAAATGCATCTGATAAATGTTGCAGTGAGCTTCAATATTGTGTTTTCTCATTTTATCAAGCATTCAGATTGAAATGGTGATAATCCTGGAGATTTCCGATTCATGATTGATGCCCCCCATAATTGAATAACAATTTTGATTGTAAATAATAAAATTACGTCAAATTTAACAAGTGGATTGAAATTTACAAAAATGATAACTCATTTTATCGATAAAAATGGAGATTATTGAAATGATGTTTATCTCGAGGGATTTATAATGACAAATGATTAGTACAATGATAAAAACAAAGTTGTCATGTTTAAATAATTTAAATGTTTATGTTAGGCAAAAATGTTTATCTAAACAAACAATTTTTCATTTTTACGTTTGCTTTTGTATTGTTTAAAACTTTAATTTCATTCGCTGATCATGTTCTTGATGCGAAAATTAGTTTTGTTTCAGCTCAATTTTTTGAAGCTTTTACAAATTTTAAAACTAAAATTACGTTCTTTTTATCAACGTATTCGACGTGTTCATGATGCAAATGTGTGGAGAAGACGACGATCTACAGTACACCCATTAACCTTGGAAACTCGAAGGAGCTCAATTTTTCGTCATTCGGTCCCGTTGTCCAAAACAATTGAAGTAAATAAGGCTTCCAATGGATACAAGATCTTTGAAGCCATCGTCGAACAAGCTGGATTAGAAATGTTCTACAGACGAACAAAGAAACGAAAAGCCTATCTTCTCTTGATCATTTTAACGACGGTTTCAATGACTGTCTCACAGTGCCTCGACAGCGTTCAGCGTTACACGGAATGGAAAGTCAAAACTGAGATTACCACAGTGACTAGTCGACAGTTGGATTATCCTTCGATAACGTTTTGTAGTATGAACGAACTGAGGAAATCGGTCGTTGGTTCCAATCTTGTAATACACGCCATGTTTGCTTTACTAACCATCGACGATGTTAACCAAGCTTACGAAACAGCGGTTAATGTAAGTACAAACACATAATGCAGTAATAGCAGTACGCAAGTTTTGTTTGTAAATCATGTTTGATTGTATCATATTGGTTTTCCAGAGTTCGAAAATGTGCGGTCGAGAAAACGAAGCCGATAGCGACTTGCAAAATCTTATTAATACAGCAATGGCCATCAAGAAAGTGTCTGAATTTAACAAATATGTTCAACTTGCCGGGGTGGACTCGTTCCTAAGCGTCGTTAAATGTTGGTGGAACGATAAAGAATTCGATTGCAGAAATTCGTTCAATAATTATTTCTATGAACAATACATGTGTTTCACGTTTAATCCAAATTTAGGTTTAAATGCCTTTGACGGAGGAGGTAAGGAAACTTTCTTCTTACGCTTGTTCAATGGTTTAATTCTAAGTTGCCTCGAGCTGCTGGCCATTTATAGATAATTTTGCTGGCTTGCAATACACG
>JAQGBA010001708.1:0-12748 GCA_034698125.1 Prionchulus punctatus | reverse complement strand
AATAAAAAGAATTTGATCTAAATGATACTTGTATAAATGATATTTGCATAAATGAATCATCATTTGAGCATACTGTATTATTTGTGATGTAGCAGTCCTACAATAGCTAATGAAAACGAGGTATGAAGTTATGGTAACGTTATGTCAGATGCAATGTTTTTTTATGAATTTGTTCTTCACTTTTTATCTATTGCAGATGCTTGTGATGTTCCTTTATGGGGAAAAGAAAGGTTGAAAAATCCTCCAGTGAATCTGTCCAACCATCGAAGAAGCGACCTTCATAAAAACGTGCGTTTTTGGGAAAAAAATTATGTTTTTAAAATTTGGATTTTTTTGAAATAAAATTTTATGAACAGTTACCTCTGCTGCTAAGAGTTTTGCATGAATGGCTTTGTCTTTATCTTACAATGTGTCAAGGGTTTGAATATGCTACTTCATAATCATTTCTTTGTTCCTTCGTTTTTTAGTTCCTCATTATGGCACTGTTTGGCTGGTTTAATAAAGAAACAAGTAAGAAAAACAAATAATGTGCACTGGCTTAGAGATTATCGAGGCTAATAAACGAAATAAGTTAATCGATCAAATATACGGCTGATGAACTATAGCCTCTCTCCATCTATATTTGTATGCTAACTATAAACTCGCCGCAACTATATTCTACTACTGAATTATAAAAAGTGCCGTTTTGACGAGTTTTTTTGTTTTTAGGGCAAAAAAGTAGAATCAAGTTCCGAAAGTTCCACATGTGGAAAATCGTCGATCGTGTTCGTCTCGACCAATGGGAAATGTGTGTATACTTACGTGTTCTACAGTTTTACACTGTACAAGCAAATACATTATATAAATTTACTGATTTTGTCAACATGTTTTCTTTATCGCCTCCAACACCATTACCAGTACAAAGTGATGATGATTTGACAGGTATTGAAGAGGAAGCCGATACAAATTCAACTGCACCAAATTCTGAAGCTGGAAGTGCCAGTGGTTTGGTTCAAAGAAAAAAATGGAGTGATCATGAATTAATTACAAAGCTCAAATCAGGTGAATTTAAGGTATATCTTCTTTTATTTTAAAATTTTATTTCTTGTCAACTAAACATGGTCATGCATTTAGGAAGTCGATAATTCAAAATCAAAAACAGACTTTTGGAAAAACTCAACAATGAAGACAGATTTTTATTGAATGGAGAGATTCAATCTGATGAAATTAAGACGGCCATTACTTCTTTTCAGAAGAAGAAAACACCCGGCTATGATGGAATTTCAATTGAATTTTATCAACAGTTTGAACACTGCTGAGGCCCATATTACAACAGCTGTATGTTGAAATATGTAAAAGTGGGGAAATGCCAAACTCAATGTACTATGGAGTAATATCACAATTATACAAAGGAAAAGGAGAAAAATCATGAAAACAGAATTGGCGCCCCCTAACGATGCTGAATACTGATTATAAAATCTTGGCAAAAGTTTTGTTGAACAGAATTGTTGCAAAAGTTTTGTTGAACAGAATTGTTGCAAAAGTTTTGTTGAACAGAATTGAAACAAGTTTGTGAAAAAATCGTGCAAATGCAAATCAGAAGTTCCGCGGTTCCTTTTTCGAGCAGTTACAGAAAGAGATTAATGAATAAGTCACAATCTTCGATGAATTGATCATGATGGGCGATTTCAACTTGGTCAATGACAAAACGATGGATAGGAGCAACAACAACACAGGAATAGACCAAGGGCATAAGGAATTTAAAAACCTTGTTGACAACTTACATTTAGTGAATGTCTTTCGGGAACGTAATCCAAACCTGAGAAAATACTCATTCTACTCTGGAAACACAAAAACACAGTCTAGGATAGACTGGATTTTCGTTTGAAAAATGGGAGTAAGTAGCTGTTCATCAAGAATGTCAATTGTGTCATTTAGAGGTGAATAAGTTTTTATTTAAGGGAGAAGAATGGCGATTGTTGCCATTGTTTTAATTGGTTAGGCATCAAATTTGATGCATTAAGTGGACGGTTTTTATGGATTGATGATTCAAATGTAACATTTTCAATGTTTAAAAGTGATGAACAGCCAGTGGATGGTGTTGGTGTATATCACAAGGGTGAGGGTTCCGAATGGCTCTCGATGAACAATTCTTTTTCATTTGATCCTAAAGTTATTTGTCAGATAAGAATGAGTATGAGTTTCGATTATAAAATCTTTTATATATAATTGTAAAACTGTTTTTCCTTTTCAGAAGCTAACAAAGTTCGAGCTAGTTTACAATATCTGACGAGTCAACAATTTATATTTTGAAAAAAGTTTCAGATGTTTTGTTTGACTGGTTATTTATTTCAGATGTTAAATGCCCTTCTCAGAAAAATTGGTTTTATGATTCTCTGTCAAACGTATGCTATTATTTAAATCGGCAGAAAAGTACATGGCATTCAGTGCAAAATTCTGCAAAAACAGTGCAGGTGCTTCCCTGCCATTTTTCTTGTCGACTGTGGTGCTCTCCTCTTTAAAAAAATTAATGTAAAAACATTAACCACTTTTAAATGAAGCTTTATTGCAAAGTTGACAGGTCCAACTTTACTCATTTAGACAAACACTACATGTCGACTGCCTTGAATATTTTTGGCTCGGATATTACATCACTAACAGTCAAGTTAATAATGTGACTGGTTCACTAGCAGCATATTTTGAACCCGCTTGGATTCGACGTTATCCAAAGTCTTCATCCATGTATCTTTCTACATCTTCAGCTTCAGAATCTTCAGCTTCAGAAGTTCATGGTGCTCTGGATAATGTTGCACTTTTATTTCTTTGTCAATACAGACCATGTAATGAGACAGCCGAATCAATATATCCAAATTGATTGTTATTTTTAATTTTTTTAAGAATACGGCATGAAAGTGGATTTTCAAAAGGCACTGAACTGGGATACTTCTTAAAAAATAGATTTACGGGGTCCTCGTTATTGTCCATACAAATAATAATGTAACAATAAATTTCAAAATATTGGTTTTTGATGTTTAAGTAACATTTCGTTTATCATATTTACGAGCAGGTCGTCTTTTTCCAAAAAAGTATCCACTTAGGAAGTGTTGATTTGAAACTGATTATACGTTTCTTGAAAATGTTTTTAGTAAAAGGTTGGATGATTTGATTCGAGCAGAACTCGTCATTGTCATCGATCATAGATTATGGGTGGATATAGATGTGGATTGTTGCGGGTGTACATTGAATCAGCGACTGATGAATGTGGCTCAACACCTGGAATCCAACAGGTTTCTGGCGCGTACAGGTATGTTATCCGGTGTCCGACACTACAGTTGACATTGTTTGTTTTGAATGACTTTTTTTTGTTTTATTTTGCCGTCATACTTTTGAATTTTTGTCCATTTTTTTGTCGCCTGATCATCATTTATTGTTGCTAAGAGGTCTGATTTGTCTTTAGTTTATCATCAAATAATGCTACTGTAGTTGAAATGATCAACATTCGCTGAACTTGCAGAACAATTGGAGTTTGCATAAAATAGTTGCAATTCTTGCAGCAGGCAGAAGATAATGACTGACTACCTACAAAGTATCATATTCGAAATCGTCCTCGGTGGGAGTCAAGCGTCCAGTCAAGATTCAACTGCACTCGAGCACCAATTGAAAGGTGGAGAATCTATTTTTCATCACGGAACGTTGAGCCAGTGGCTGTTACTTGCAGTCCAGCGTGCAACTTCACCTGTCTAGTGTAATTTACGTACCGCAACTTGTAATCGAGAATTCCTAAAATTTCATGATGTTTACCGAGTTTCAGCTGCTGTGCACTGACTATCGCTTTCTGTCCACAGATTAATATTATTGACGATAGTTCCACAATGATCTTTCAGTTTGAGTAATATTGCATATCTATTTTCATTTTCAGTGAAAGTTGATCTCTCTCCTAGAAATACAGTAAAAAATATAAATAATAAACATTATTCGAAAAAGGGTTTACAAAAACAATTAAATAACAAGTGCAATACTGACTTAGAAACTACAGGGTGTGACAATGATTCACTCCCCTCACAATATGTACTTCCAAAGGAGCTTCATTAATTTCGAAAGTGCCATCATGTAGAGAATTTAATTCTGCGTTCAGTGATACTTTATTTGTCAAAAAATTCCAAGCGGTTCACATTTATTATCATCAAAATTCTCAGAGCCACTCAAAATTACAAAATTGCAGAAATTTTCTACAGAAACGTGCTAGCACTAATAATCAGTTTGCCCTCCACCAGCTAGTCTAACTTGTCTAAGCTTTCTGTGTTATCCACTTACTGTGCATGTAACTGAAAATCGTTGCTCACGACGTTCTAATATTTCCTTTTTTAGAGCTACAGTATTTTTATACAATAGTGACATATAGTATAGTATAGTACACTGGAACATGCCAGGTCCTCAGGTGTGGTGCTACATAAAGAAGCAGATAAAGCATACTTCTATCAATACAAGACAAAACTCCCTCCTACTTCACAATTCATATAACATATACGAGATATAATGAATTGCAGTATTTTGACAAAGCAATCGTCCGTTAAGTTGTAGTAGATAAATTTCAAAAATTAATGAAAAAATGTAACAAAATTTCCGGTATATTTGTGGTTTATAAAATTGTAGAGCATACAGCATGTATTCCATATGCAGAACCTATCGGACTAAAAAAAAGGCAGCTGCAGTTTGCTGTGTGTTTTATACAGGTCCTGTCACCTTTTCAGTTTGTTCCACGGTAATGCAGCAATAAAAGAGGCGAATGATAGCATGGCTGTTTCGTGAAGTGGAATGCTGGTTGAGCGTTCCTATCATGTTTTTCAGACGAGTAAAAGACACTTTCTATTTACTTGTCTTGTGTTTTCGCTTGTGCAAATAAACCATCGTTTATTTCAGTTCGGACTAACATGTCTAAAGTAAGTAGCAATGCTACCACAACACTTGCAGATCCCCATCCAGATGGACAGCGACCAGTAGCTCCTGTTTACATGGAAAGTTCTGTTTTGCGAGCAAACCTCGTTAGAGATCCGTTAGCTCACCAGCAATATCAAGTCGTCAACTCTGTTTCGTCTGCGACCCGGCAGCGGTTTATCGAGACCCTTTCGATACGGTCCATGCACCAGCGGACAAATTGCCGGTCCACGCGCCAGAGATTCACATGCCTTTAAACGTTTCGACGGTCCACGTGCCGAATGGTAGCTCAGTCCAGGCGCCACCACCTTTAACACTGCCACCACCTTTAACATCGGTCCACAAGCTGGCAAACAGGTTGGGGCCCACGCATCCCACGTTCCAGTTAATATATCGGTCTACGAGCTGACCAACTGACTCACGCGTCTCGAAGCCGGTCGACGAGCAGCGAGTACGTCAGCTATTCCATCTGCAGAACCTATCGGACTTAAAAAAAAGCAGCTGCAGTTTGTCGCGAGTTTTATACCAGCTGCAGTCTCCTTTTCAGTTTGTTCTGGGATAATGCAGCAATAAAGCAATGAATGATAGCATGGCTGTTTTGTGAAGTGGAATACTGGTTGAGCGGCGTCAGGTTGTTCGAGTTTGTCGAATTTTGATTGTTTTCGATGCGCACGGCCTGTTGTTCAGAAAACCGAAATTATAATGTTGCTCTAACCGCAATACTGCGCGTCCCGGCAATGAGCTTCAAGGCGCACATGTCTCTGACCGTGCAATGGTACCTAAGGGATTTGCTGATGGTCAGCGTAGTCGCCTGCCTTAGATCTTGTTTCCATCTTCTTTTGCAAAGCGAAGTTGAACTCTGTTGGATATTCAATGAATCTTTGCAACCCATTAAAGGAAGTTGCACTTAACTTTCATGGAAAATTTTTTCCTAAAAATAGGTTCTTTTTGAAACACAATGTTTTGAGATATTTATGGTAGAAATTTTTCTTTCTGAAATTGTTTCGTTATCATGCAAAATGTAGTCGAAGTTAGGTCGTGCTGTCGACCTCTGAACTATTTGTTCGTGTTAAGACCCTTAGCAGACAACGCGCCGAGCTGCATTTGCAAAATTGATTTAGCATGTGTCTGCAGGTTAAGTGCTCCTTCCTCTTTAAAACTCCTTCCGCAATTTAGTACATATTGTAGATATGGTCCTACAATCTTTTCCATTCATGCGTTTCCCGCAGTGCCTCTCCAATTTCGAGTAAAAATTGCAGACCTATATCTCAAACGACTGGCTGAGTGAATGTCGTCGAAAATTAAAAAAATGGAAAATTTGTTTCATGCAGTTAACTGGTGAATGAGCTGCCATTCGCATAATTTTTTTTAAATCGCGACGTCATACTTTTCAGCGATAGCCAGCAGACTTTTGGCGTGCTTGCTCAACCTTAAAACATGCAGGAAAACAGGGCTATGTGCAGAAAAAAAATGTTTGAAACAGTCCAAATGTTTGACTTTGCAGAGAAATTGTAGGCTGCCATCTGCTTTTGGTGGGGTTGTACCCGAAACGTCCCTCTTCAAGGTACGGCTTATAAACGAGCTATAATTAAATAAATACAGTACAAAATAAAAAACAAGACAATATTCGTTATTTAAATAAAAATCAGGTTTTTTAATTGTGTTGAGTGGTTTATATAATATAGCGCTGTCTCAACTAGGGCAAGCAAGAAAAGTGCAGTAATCTTAAAATGCCAATTTGCAAATCGTATTCAGATATTAATTTTAGCATGCACGATGATACAGGACATGATTTGCTATTTACATGAATCTAACAGCTGGTCCTAATATCAATATCTTAATTCGGATTGTAAATGCTAACGTGAGGGCTGCACATCGTAACCCATAAATTACATTTAAATTTTTTAATACTTTCACAAAACTTTCAAATAGTTCATTTCAGTGAATATTCAAACCGACAATCGCGCTGTATTAAAAAAATGAATGCGACATGAACTTGCACGTTGGATTGTCTCTGATTCAAACTGATGAACTTAACTTAGAAGACGTTTTTATTTCTTTTTTCGGCTGAATGTAAGCACACTTCTTGTTTGGCAGCTTCGGTTATACTGATAGTTCCTTGCCTTATTTTGACTATGAAGCAAAATCTATAATTGGGAACGATATCGAAGATTTACCAGAAACACTCTCTGATTATCGATTCAAATTCATGAAGAGAATCTTTGTTCAATCATATGATGTTGGAAGAAAAGTTTGATATCTCTAAAGCACAACGTCGACCATGAAGACACTTAAAATACTTGGGCTTTACAGGAAAATGTGAAATTTACATCATTAATCGACGATTTACCAAAAGAGCAATCTGATTAACAATCACTGGAAGGAAATTACGATTTCTTTAAAACACAAAGTTGATCGTGAAGATGCTGTCGCTTGATTTTTAAATGCACATGGATCTTCAAGCATATTAATTTTTGAACATCAGTTTTCTTCGATAGAAAGTAACAAACAAACAAAAAATGTAATGTGTGCAATAGTGGATTTTCTGCCATTGAAGTGTTTATCAATGAAGTGCGTTTTAGCCAATTGCAAAATGCTTGAAGCTGGTCAGCTTATTGATCAGTTGGACTTGCCACACATGTTGAACAGACAGTTTTTGAGTATGAGTTGGATTTGTGCAGAAGAAATGACACATTTTGAACTGTGTTATGATCAAAACTCAACGTGGCTTTGTTTCTTTGCTTTGTTAAGGAGATGTTGTTTAGTAAGAATCTAAAAAAGTAAAGTAACTAATTGTTGCAATGATTTCTAAAATTGAAAAGCTTTATCATGCATTAGTGAAGAATATGAACTTTTTGACCTCGTGAATTGTGTAAGTAACTGTTGGTTTTGATTTTGAACAAAAATATCTCGCCTGTACAGTACGAATCCTATAGTTGAACTATCATTTCTGAAAGAGTTTATATTGTGGCTAGTTCCGTTTTCGCACCAGTCAATTATTTTGTTTGATACATCGCTTTTCCTGATTGTGTGAGTAATTGTAGTTCTTTCTGAACGAGTATAGGTCTCAGCAAACTCTAGTCAGAGCAGCAACTACAGTCTCTGAATACCTGTAGTGCTTATAGACCTACTGCAGTTTGAGCAATTATTGTTTTTAGCTCAAAAACGTTTGTTTCTGAAATGAAGAAAGAAAAACAAAAAAACGGCACCAGCCAGCTATTAATTGGACAAAGTTTCGAAAGAATTCATAAATAAATTGTCGCAACGGTCGATGGGGATTCTGTTGTGTAGGCACAGTAAATAATGGTTTTCTCACTTTAAACATGCACTAAAATAAAATAATGGTAAAATTGAAACTCTCAAACCGTATTCATTCAGATGATTTTTAAGCGTGCAGGATGACGTCGTGACGCTTGCTGTCAACCTGAATCTAACTGCATGCTCACAAAATCAATATCTGAACTTGGATTGCAAATGATAACACTAGGGTTGCTTCAATTTATGAGAAAGTGTAGACTGTAACCTCGTTCATTAATGCCAGCAAAAATTCTGCATTATTTTGTGCACTAAGTAGCTACTGTATAAATCTCTATTATAATTAATTAATTAATTAATGAAGCTGGAATTAAATTTGGAATGTTAAAAACAATCTACACGACAGTGTCTCAAGCCCTCATTCCAACTGGCTGATTCAGAAGTCGACCTCCTTCGCATAAGCCATCTGTGACTCTGGAGGCAGTTGACAGAGTGGATCCTGTTCCTCTTAATATATCCTGCTCGCGTTATCACGCGGAGGACTGCCTTGGAAGTAGCACACCGCACGATTCAATGCTGAGGTTTTTCTAGCTTCCGACGAAATCGCCCGCTAGTGCAGACATTGAATTTATGACAGACTTCACTGCAAAGTAGGGAGTGAGACTTTTGTTTCAGCGTTTGTTCCTTCTGAAGTTCGAAGGAGACGAGAGACTGTCCGGAGTCTGTTCGAATACACATCACCACCAGTCGTGTCATCGTCTTATTCAGATGCATAGTTGCACATATACAAAGTTTTTCACTCGGCAGGTTTGAGGTTGTTTAGTTCTAAAAATACCCTTTGTCTGAAAATTCTATGCCCGTATGCAAATATGGTTCCGTTATAACCGCTGAGCACGTCCTTGACCACTGGCTGAGCCGAGGTCATGTAGATTTCCTCTTGTCTTGGGACTATAGATTTGATCGAATGTGTAAATTTGCTCTTTAACGAGCAAAAAACGCGATTAGCGATCACTGCGGGATCAATTCGATTGAAAAACAAAAAATCAGCCCTAACTCCGACGTTTGCGCAATCGGTGGACGAAAATTTAGCGGTGAAACTCGATCCGGATTTTTCCTAAAGAATACTTTCATGCCGCACTGGTCGGCCATTTTTACCTAGAATTTGTTTTCGCAACGACGAAACGAGCAACTTTCCGTTCCGAACTGCGCAATTTTCGTTTCCAAGACAAGGAAATTGCGGTTTTCTCGTAAAATCATTGCGAAACTTGTTTTAAAATCGACGAAAATCGACCAAAAATCGATCTGCGGGACACGTAATCGCAATCGAAAATTGCTGTATAAGTGCATAAAACGAAATGGCCCGAAACTCGCTGTCTCGCGCACGTTTCGCCTCCTGGCCAATCGGGTTTCGGTCGCTGCTCGATTCTTCCTGTCGCCGCGGTTACCGCCCGACTATTGTCGCGCGATGGATTACCAGAGGGGCGAACGATGAGACGAGGAGACACTATTGAAAACGCTGATGACTCATCGTCGGCTATAGTTGTCGAGAATGGCGCTGATTTCGCTTTGAAAAAACAAGTTTCGCGTCATAAACACTCACGAAACGTGTCGTTTTTGCAAACTTGCAAAAAAATCGACAAAAGCAAATTTTATTGTATTTAGCAACACCCTAGCAAAAATTTTATTTTTGCTCTAAGCATGCTGAGCCTGCAGGATTCTTGGAAAATCCTTAAAAATGTAAAAATCCTGCAGGATCGTATCTGATCCGTATGGTTCTAGGAGGGAAAATTATGCCTACAGGATTGAACCGTTCAACTAATTCCTTTAGGTTTCCTGAATTTCTGTTGGATGACTTAGGTATTATTCCTGTGTGTCATTGGTAAGAACCGCGCAGGATTCCTGTTGGATATTTATGGTCCCATAGGTTCATAGTCAATAATTTCCTGTAGGAATCCAGCAGGTGGATAAAAAAAATTTAGTTTTTCTCCTCATAAAAAAAGAACACTTTTCAAATTTTTATTCAAATCGTCTCTTAAATTAAATCGCCAAAATCAACACATAGCTTATCATTTTTCTTTTCATTTTCTTCTTTAAACAACTTAAAATTGACTTCATCACACTTATTTAGCGTTCCGAAAGTAATTTCGAACAACGTTTTGCATTCTGCAATGGCATGGAATATTTCTACATCATAAAAAATGTGTTGATAGCTATCAAGTTTTAATGTTATTAGCTTGACATTTTTGAAGACGTCGACTAAATAATTTAATGTTCCTTTCGTGAAAGACCCTGGAATTGTCAAGTACATGTAACATAGACTTTCCTTAAAATGTCCGAACAGTTCTGCTATATTATCCATCGCACATGCTACTGTGAAAAGAAACGAAGATAAACTTTTCAATCCACTAGTGACTGAGATATCCAAAGCAAGAATTTCTGGCGATGCTAGTTCATGTTGAAGCTTAGGAATAAATGTTTCAAGTTAATCAAATCTTTCAAAGTGCTAAATATTATCTCG
Source organism: Prionchulus punctatus (assembly GCA_034698125.1). Taxonomy (NCBI): domain Eukaryota; kingdom Metazoa; phylum Nematoda; class Enoplea; order Mononchida; family Mononchidae; genus Prionchulus; species Prionchulus punctatus. Next base: position 2,061 of record JAQGBA010001708.1, on the reverse strand, counting down.
TAGTTTGAATTTTGAGAATCGTCACGAATGTCAAGGCTTGTCAGAGAATTGTGTAAGGGTTGATTGTTTTGAAAATTCTTCATCCAGTGACTTTCGGCATTGCAACTGTGTGATAATGTTTCAAAATCTGCGCTCATGCGAAGATAAAATGTTTCTAACTTGGTGCAGTTTCTGAGTACGAAGGATAAAAAGCTGTCTCCTGATGGACCACGGTTCCACATACAAAAGTCTTTCAACAGTAATCGTGGTTCACTGTCGCCAAGCAGACTTTTGTTTTCTGTATTAAATTCATGAAATATGCAGGTATCAAAATATAACTCCTCGATTTTGCTATATTGTGAAAAAAATTCTTTTGGACACATTTTGAATGAACAGCAGTCTAAGTATAATTTTCTTATGTTTTGTAAATTTTGAAACAATTTTCCCATTTCAAATTGTGCTTTATACAAACGAAGCTCTGTGGATTCTTCGTTAAATTTAAAGATAATTTTGTCCATAATTTTACATTGGTCGTCGAATGAATGGGATGAAAAGTATAAGGTATCTCCAGCGTGAAAATGCATTGGCAAATTGTCATAGTTATCAAAGCATGGCACATAGTCATCAAAATTTTTCCATAAAAGTAATTTATAGACCAAGCTAAAATAGCTTAAGAAACGTGAAAATGACTCAATATAATTCACAATACCACCATTGGGTGACGTCAGTTTAATCTTCCGAGGATCAATTCTGTCAACATTAAGTGATAAAAATTGATACTTCTTCATCCAAAAATATGCAGCACAATATTCAGCGATTACTTGATGCGCGAAATTTAAATTTTCATTACCACTAGATGGTAAAATCATTCCAGCATTTTTTGCAATAAACATAAATTTGGTTAAATTGTTCGGATAATCAATCTCGACATTCTCAATAAAACGAAATTTATGCTGCGCAGCTTGTCCTAGTGACATTATTAAATGATCATCATTAAACTCAAATGTATTCTGATTCGAATCCCGATATCGACTGATGGCGAAATCAATAAATCTTTGTATTGTTTCGGATATATTTCGACAGCCAATTGTGCTTTGAGTATGGATGATACAAAAAATTGTATTGAACAGTGGCACTTAGAGAATCTTTTCTAAACCTTTTTCAATATTAGCATGGTTGACAGAAAATTTGTTAAGTTGTTGATATAAACCTTCATTAGTTAGTCCTTTCAATTCTATGAACAAGTTCCGTCGTGATTTCTTTTCGAGCTCCTCTAACTTTTTGCATGGTCTCGACGTAACTATTATGTGAGCATTACAAGGTTCTCCGCCAACTATTAATTTGTCTATTTCACTACAGCACTTGTGTCTCATCTCATCATACCCATCGAAAATAAAAAGGCTTCTTTCCTGATTTTTTCCATCGCCGAACCAGTCAGTAATCAAGGGTATCTCTTTTGTCATCAAACACTTCGCGAACAAATTTTCCAAAGAGCTAGCATCAATTTCTTCAACTTCGCCAAGTCGAAATAAGAAAAGAAAAATAAATTTTCCCGTCCACCTACTGCCCCTTTCTACCCACTGCCGAGCCATCTCGTGTATGAATGTTGATTTGCCATAGCCAGCGTCAGCTTTTATGATAATCCGTTTGTAGTCAGTGGAAAAAATATCATCAAATTTGATCAATTGTATTTCGATTTGGTTGTGATCGTTGGCAATTACAATATTCTCATTGAAAAATCTGTCCATGTGCAAATTACCTTGCACGCCAAATTTCCTCCAATACGATTCGATCTGTTCTAAGTCCTGCTCGTAATGACTCTTCAAAGATTCGCAAGCATTCTTAATTGCTAAGTCTTCTGTAAAATAAGCCAATTGAAAAAACATGAAATTACTATTCCCGCTTTTTTTAACTTTTACCATCACTTAATCTGGTAGTAAGGGGTGTCCAAGATGTATCTGACACTTTACACTGCAAGCTGCTGTGCGCGCTGTAAAGTAGTTGAAATTGCGTCAGTGTGTGATTTAGTACTTCATGATGTGTAGTTGCTCTGGTTAAAATTTGGTTGAATTCGATTTCGAT
>JAQGBA010001707.1:0-12772 GCA_034698125.1 Prionchulus punctatus | reverse complement strand
TTGGTTTGAAGCTGATTGTTTGGTAGTTGTTGATGCAGTTGTTTGATTTACTCCTGTTGCCAATGTTGTTGTCATAGTCATAACTGGCAACGTTTGATTCAAGACTGCTGTTGTTTGATTTGTGCCTGATTGGGCGGGGGTTGCTGATGTTTGATTTGTAGCTGTTTGTGCAGTCGTTGAAGCAATAGTTTGGTTTGTAGCTTGCGGTTTCGTTGTTGCGGACGTTGTTTGATTTGTTCCTAATTGGGCAGTAGTTGGAGAAATAATCGTTGTTTGTGGCTGAGTTGTTGCTGCTGGTTGGGCTGTTGACATTGCCGGCTGCGCTGTTGATGCTGCTTGAGTTCCTGGTGGCGGTGAAGCAGCGGACATAGGTGCGCATGTGAATCCGTCGCCCCAATAGTTCGCTGGACACGAGCAATAGTACGTACTGTCTGGTATTTTTGTACAAGAGGCTCCTGCAGCGCATTTGTTAAAAACTAACGATTTACTTGGAACGGTGCACTCATTCCAAAATATGGGATCTGAAAAATAATCTGGTTGGACTACACTCCTGCTGTTCTGCATGAACATTTATAATACTTTCATCGCTGTTATCCAAACAATCATTTTCATTATCGCCTTGCCAATCAGTTGGTATGCATTGTCCATTCGAACAATTGAACGATTCCACCGGCTTGAGTTTAACGTCTAGGCACAGTTTGGCCATGTAGTCATTGGTGCATGTCTGACCAACTGGCATGCAATTGTAATTACACTTGTAATAGCCTCGCATGCAGCCTAAATTCACATTCAGGTTCATAAGATTCGTTCTTTTGTCTCTTTAAAACAATTTTACTTTCATCCGAACCGCTCGGACAATCCGATCTTCCATCATGGTAAGCGCCAAAGTCGATGCAAGGGCCACTGCCGGTGCAATCGAACTGATTGGCAGCGCAGAATGATGATTGGATTTGTTTTTTGAAATCTGAAGTAAGCACAAAATGAACAGTCAAGCACAACTACTACAGTTGCGTGTGGCTAACCAACGGTGGTGGAAAAGAATGCTCCTTGGCTGTACCGTTGAAACGTGTAGTTGTTTTGGTCAACACCTGTTATCTGAAACAATGTGGTAAGTCTAAGTATAACGGTGGAAAAGTGGTATCAGTTGCTACTTTTATGAAAAATATATCGTTGGGTGCTGCCAAATATCCAACAGTTTTCAAAGAAGATTTTACCACGGTAGTCGAATCAGTTGGGACTCCAGCCGGAGTTACGTATTTCAATACTGATGGAACGTAAGGCAATGATTTTGGATCCGTCAATGATATAGACACTGACTGAAAAACGCCTAAAAACAAATCAAGACCACAAACTAGTGCAAATAGAATGTCGGATTTGTTACAAGGATTGAATCCGTAGATTATTAAAATTTTCAAGAAGTTAATGTATTATTACCTAACAGCGGTTGGTTTAACACAGTTGCATTCGGAGAGTTCGATGAAAATTTGTATGCGAAATCAGTGCTACCAACGGCGGTAATTTTGAACATGGGTGGGCACGTGCTGCTCACTGTAAATACCCAATTCCCAGGTCCAGACTGCGTCGTCGACCATGAGTTTGTACTTGCCAGGTTGGTGACCAGCGTGCCTTGCAGTTGATCAGTGATAACGAAGTGGTTGGTGTTAATTGTTGGAGACGTTACAAGGGAAACACCTTTAAAGAATATTAGTTCAATGTTTGTCATCGAACAACTGTTGATGTACTAACCCCTGTTATCTCGAATATCCTTAGTTAGGTTGCAACCAGTCCAAACGGCCATGACCTGTTTCAATCCGGAATCAACGGCTACTCTTGCCACGTATGTTCCAGCTGCTTTCTTGTCTTCGTAGTCCAGCAGGATTTGAGAGCTTACAGTTTCGTAGCCGAAGATTGCAAACACAGCTGGTAGAACTTGGTTAGCGTTGGATAACGTTATTGTGTACAATGTTCCACCGGCCAAATCACATATGGTCTGGTAGATGAGGTACGTGTCAAGGGTTTTCGTAATGCAGCCGTTGTCAAACACGGCTATATCAATCTACATCAGACATCAAACTCAGTGTTACACCTGGAAACTAGCAAATGCAACTTTAAGATGCTAACCTGACACATGCTTGAAGTTATGCTGTCCATGAGCGCATACTTAGTTGCTTGATCGAAAGTTTGACTATTGGATGTGACGACTAGCATTACCGAACAACCTTTCGAAGCTCCAGGTAAAATGTTTGTTATTAACTGAACTAGATTTGTGGGGGCACATGTTCCATTTATTGATGTCGGGGTGGAGTATATCCATTGGTTGATCGAATTGAGAAAGCCAATGAAATCATTGGCGTTGGCTATAGTGTTTACACCTGTAAATTAATATTAAAGTGATAGCCAAAAGATGTGAGTGCAGAACAAATTTTATTTTGCTCCTGATATCAAGTAGTTTCCTTTAACTTAAGCCACATCGACTTTATTAACCACGCTAACATGTGATGTTAGGTCATTTATTAACCATGTCAACTACGATAACACATGTTATCGACTTGCTAGCATATGTTATAGACTTGATAACGCATTCTATCGACTTGATAACAAATGTTGTTGACTATGATGACAGTGTGCTATATTATGGTTGCTAACATATGTAATCTAATGTCATAACGCATATTACAGACTACGATATCACATTTTAACGATACAATAACACTTGTTATTGCTTATGGTAACACATGTTACTACGGTTATGTCAAGATGTATATATCATCAACAAAACTAAAGACTAAACAAAGTCGCCAATGGGACAACATCGGTATTATATTATTCTAGATAAAGGCATTGTTGTAGCATGGGGGGGGTCTAACATTATTGTTTTGTTATAGCTTGTCCGCGCTAGCGCTGTGGTCTTCTATAGTTAACAAATACAGGGGCAGGAATAAGTAAGTGCTTTAGTGTCGCTCTTCTGTACCATTTCAGAGAACATTAATCATGTATTATTATTGGATTAATATATATTTTGTTATTCCCGAATAAAATTCTTATAATTCTTGTTATTATTAAATGTTAAATGAAGGTTGCAGTTTGTTATGATACCACAAAATTCAAAATTTTGAAAATACATACTTGATGGTGTATGGGTAATCAGCATGTAGTTGAAATTGCGAGCCGACTCTGTGAAAACGATACTCGTGAAGCTGGTCATTATTTTGAAGAGCGACGTCGACTTCAGCGGTGCCAGCGCTGTTGTACCATCGAACATGAAAAGAACCGACATTCTGTTTAATGCTGGTGGTTGCGGTGTCAGTTGCTGCGTTGCAGGCTTGTTGGTCATCGTGGTTTGATTTGTGCTTGCTGAAACAATTAATAGAGAACTTTACCTTACATTTATGACGCAACTACAGTTTCACTTATGGTCCTTACAAAGTAAAAACAGACTCGAGATTTTTGCTACTTGCAACATATGTCAAAGAAACTTACAAGTAACCTGACCGAATACAAATTCATTTTGGGAAATGAGCAACAAGTAAATGATGCATTCACTGGCTCTCATGATGAATAAATATTTCTCCATAGCCATTGTTTTACAACAGATCAACAGGGTCCGGTTAACAGCTAGTCATAAGTTTCAACTGTTTCTAGAGGATAAACATTTTTTATACTAAATAATTTCTTCTATTCTTTTTATGGAAAGGTTACATTTATTTTATTTTATCTATGAATTGAACCTTGATACATTCCAGGTGAATTTTGGTAATTGCATTCTTGATTCTTCTCTTTTTTTAGCCTTTTGAACACGTGGGCTGGTAAATGTGCACTCTAATGAGGGTTTATATCAGTCAACAGGTGGTTGCACCATCCATGACGTCAGTGACGCCCACCATCTTCTAAAAACTTCCGGAATCTTCCAGAAGCCTGGCAGCAGGCCAGTGCGTCATCCAAGCCTACACACCTTCCAGAATGTTCTAGAAGAACGCCCACTAAAACAAGAAGAATTCCATCCAGAACATTCTAGAATGAGACATGTGACATCAGTGAATCATCTGGACTTGCACAATAGCCAATGACATCATTGTTCCGGAAAACACCAACGATGTACTAGAACAAAATAAAAAATGTGATTATGAATCATTGATGAATCATTAGAAAGTTCTAGAAGGAATTTATAGTTTTTATACGTAGGTTTGGATAGAAAGAATTATGACACATCACTTTTTATGATTTATAAAGGTTTTCTAGAAACACCTGCTCCCTTTCCCCAAAATATTAGGTACCGGAATACTGAGTGTCGTTTTTTTGGGTTGACTTTTATGGCGAAAAACGACACTCAGTATTCCGGTACCTAATAGTATACAAACCCCTTCCGGAAAATCAGTCTCATTCCCTTCATGACTTTGTAATTATTGGAGGATTATCTCTATTGTCGTTGTTTGATATTATTGTACCATATTCGTGTAGTGTGTTACTGTACCCATATTACTGTATTTATTCATTACACTATTCTAATTACCCCTGGATTATTACTGTTTTGTATGTTGGATTATCTCGGAATAATAAAATTCTATACCTAATTTCTGTGGTGTTGTTGTCTTCTGCGTTACAGCACCTGCATGCATCGAGCCCAGGCTAGATTTAATTGAGAATAAAAATTCATATTTTTTCACAATTAATATTTTATTGCGCAAATGAGGCGATTTTTAATGATTTTTAACAAGCAAATATATTACTAATATTATTGTATCTTAAGGGCGATCTGTACACGTAATTTCGTTCTTCATAAAACTCACGTGATATGTGCTGTAGACGAAACAATGAAATGCAGGGCGAAAAAGTGTGCGCGATTTTGGGTTTCAAAATTTTTAAACAAGGAAACTTTTTGCGTTTGAAACAAAATTAATAGATGCCAAAATTACTTTATTTTATGCTAATAAAACTAAACGCTGCAAAATTCAGACTAAAAATGGACTAGCCGGTTTACAATTTATTCTTGAAAACAAAGTTCGGAAAACATATTTCGAAGTTTTAGTCCACGGTGACTTGTTGTTTTTTGTGATTTAATTCCTCAAAAGTTGTTTTTGCAGAAAATTTGCAAGTAGAAATGGAAAAACGGTTCTATATCTGAATCAATTGCCTAGGCGAACGGACAACTGCGGAGAAATTGGTGGAAAACAATGTAAACGCGTCGGCGGAAAGGAATTTACTATCCAAACGGAAAAGTCAGCCTTTGAAGTAATTATCGTTTTAAAAACAGTTTTTCTGGCCCGATATAGCTTGGCTAGTGAACCAAAAACTTACTCCTATATGACGACACGAGTATTCACGAGCCAGGCAATTCGTGAACTACAGTTTTATCGGCTAATCCAAAGTTATTTGCCGTTGTTGAACTGAAGAAGCATACAAAACTTGTTATTTATTTGTTTGTATCTTGTAAACTTGTTGTAACTTCTAGGCTGTGAAATACGTTTGGTTTTTTAGAATTCCACGTGTTGGGTGTTGTCTTCCGAAATGGATTAGGAAGTTGATCAGGCTGAAGGAGCAAAGCCAAATTCTGCGCGCAAATATAATCAGGACAAGCGTTTTGCTGTTTTTAAATCAGGGACTTGAAGAAAATTTCAAGTTATTTTGATATCTATGATGCTAATGATGAGAATATTTGCATTTTTTACCTTTATAATAAAGTGAAAAGCGTCCGCCGACTATCGTCCAGAAGCCTAGGCTTATCCGGATTATGCAAATGTAGAAATTACTGTAGAGATCCGAATTTACTTGATAACAAAATAAAATAGCCAGCCATTTCCAACATTTCAACATTTCAAAGAAAATACAGTTTGTTAAAAGTCGAGCGGATTTGCTGGTCTATTTGATAACCAAGCAATTTTTAATTACACTCATTGTTTCATGTTTTTGCTTGCTAATTGCGATGGATAACAAAAAAACGGTCAATAATGAATGCGAGTGTTGCTAACTATAGTCGCTAGCTAATTTCAAATTGGAAAAAAACCACTTTATTTCTACGGCAGTGGACTAAAAAGACTTTCGGTCTAGAATATCACAATTACAAGCAAAATACGGGTCAAATTCCGAATCTATTAGTCATCATTGTCCGAATAAAGCGTACAGTATCGGAATCGTAACGTACAATACAACGACGTTAACGTTAGTATTTATTTAAATTTTCCATTCTAAATTCTCCTCCGTCCGATCCAAAAGATTCTCCATTTGCGGTCCGACGTAGACGACGGCGCCGTCTTTGCCGCCGCCGGCCGTCGAATATCCGTGTTCGACTGCGATCATTTGTTTTATTTCGTTCATATCGTGTTCTAGCTTTTCGTCTTGCTGCTTCAACGCCGACAAGATAATTTCGCCCTGAGGCGACATCAGGTTCTTGGTTTTGTTGCAACGCGACGATCGGCGTTACAGCGGTGGATCCACCGGCGGCAACTTCTCGAACTTGTTTGTTACTATGCATGTTCTAAAATAGTCGATGGCTAGCAACTATAGTTCCGAAAACAAGTATAATCCATGAACAACTACATAGTCTCAACGTACATTTAGATCTTGAACAAATAACGCAATTTGCCACTTTTGCGACTGAACGACAGCCGTCAATTGTGTGATTAGAGTTTGAAATTTGCTCGTTTCCTGAATGATTTCTCGCAAATCCCTCATCCTCAATCGATTATTGATCGTCATGCCGACGATGCCAATCGAGTCTCCCAGCTTTTGCTATAAAATTTTGCACTTTGGTCATCGCTTAGCCTTATGGGTATGGTAATATTTTTTAAAACTGGCATTTATAGTTTTACGTCCGATTTTTACAGCCAAAGCCTTAAATTCGATAAGATTTATTTTATGATTATAGCCATAGCGTTCAAAAGTTCTATTATAATAGGCACACCTAAGTCGGTTCTGGACGCTGCATGATATGCACGCTATATCTTCTTTGCATTTTTGATAACAAAAGTAAATAAGTGAGCAAAGGGAAGAACAAAATGGCAAATAGTCAGAAAGTTATATAAACATCATGGCTGGTCTCCCACAACCCGTTGACTATTTCGAAGTATTTTTTCATTCTTTTTATTACAAAAATAGTCTTGGGTCTCAATTAATGAACTTCATATTCATAATTTCTATGTGTGAAAAAATCTCTCCTTTTAGTTATTGGGTGTTGACATCAATGCCACACAAGTTCAGATTGAAACAAGATATCGACAGCTGGCTCGGGAATTACATCCAGACAGAAATTTGGATCGCTTGGAATGGGCTACTGAACGCATGCAACTGCTCAATGCTGCCAAAGAAACATTAATCGATAAAGCCACGTGCGAAAAGCATAAAAGCCATCTTAGCCGAAAGGGAAAATTCATACCGGCTGGTTTCCTGTCATCCTCGAATCGGTTTTCGGCGCGTTTCATCGACAATATTAAGCGGCAACGCGAATTTCGTACCACGAACGCCTATGACATTGGTACTAGTTTGAATAAGGCGATAAGAGACTTTTTCGGAGATGAATATCCGAAAAAAATAAGAAACATTCAGGCATCCACTCTGAAGCAGCAATCTTCAAGTTTCAGCGATTGTTTAGCGAAATATGTGGCGACTGTACAGCCATTGCCCATAGCAGCTGGCGCTGTAGAAAAAATGTGCTCAATTTTGATGGAAAGTTTTAGTAGAAGTTCAAAGCTAATCCGCTCGTCGCCTTCAATGCACCCTATTTTCGATCTGACAACGCTCAGCTGGCAAGAGTTGCTCATGATCGCGACTTTGCTAGGTTTGCATCATCCGCATGAAGGTGGATCGCAACTGCTAACCAAGCTATTTGTTTCCAGCGAAACAAAGCAAACTCTATTCGACGACATTGCCACATATTTTCCGGCGGTTGAGGTGCCGGCGAGCGGCATCAAACCAACTTCTAAGCATCAAAAACCGAAAAAATGCGAATTTTGCGACATAGAGTTTGGTTTTTTGACTTGGTCGAACGTTTGTCAAGTGTGTAACAGATTTGCATGCAAAAGGTGTATGTACGCCGAAAAGCTGAAACATTTCGATGAAACTTATCCAGAACCGCTGGCCAGTTGCTATCGATGCGCCAACACGCTTTTCGCCACTGTTGGCGATCTTCTCGTTAGTTATGCTTTTGACCTCATATACGAACCTCAGGCTGGTCTATGCTTGCTGCTAGTTGCGAAGCATATGATGAAGATGAATTTAGCGAATTTGTCCATGGCGACAACAGTTGAGCAGCAACAGATGAAAGATTTCGCATTAGACTTGGATGTGATCATTTGTGATTTTCTACTTTTGTCTGAGGAGTACATTTGGCTGTTGAGTTATGGTATAGAGGCGCTTTATAGGTTACCACACGAGGACAAAAGACGTGAAGACATAGTCATTAATTTGTTAACGGCTTTCGAGTTGGGCGCTAACCGAGCCATAGATGTTGAGGCGTTAGAAATATCACTGGCTTTTATTTTGGCAGCAGACACTTTGAGCAAGCAATGTCTCCCTCGGACCCATCCCATCGGAAGCCATATATCGGCTAGATTGAAACTGGAGCAAAAACGATTGAACAATGCCTTGGAGAAAAAGGCTTCTAATATTTTTTCTAAGTTTTCCACTGCAGCTGACAACCGTTCCATTGCTGACATCAATGCCATACTGAAACTTGAAGGTGGTCAGTACGATGTGATAGTCAATGAGGCCCTTGAACAGTTTCTTACTGTATATCAAGAAAAGGCAACAATGCCACCTTTGTACCAGTTGCTTTGTGGAATAGCACAGATCCGATGCAAAGGCAATTTATACCAAGGCTTGACTTGGTTAGCAAAAGCATACTGGACGACGACAACAATTGATGAGCTGCCATTCAATGGTGATAATGCAATAAAGAAATTCATTATTGATACGGTCTGTCAACTGATCGACAATGATATTCCTTTGCCTGCACAGTCATTTACATTCGCCTGGAACGATGCCTATACCACAATTTCGGGCGTATCTGACTCTGATTTGAAACCGCCGAAAGCGTTCTTCTCCATTCAATTGGTAGAACATGAATCAGATGGATTGTTTGAGGAAATTCTTTCAGGCTGGCGAGCTGGTAGCAATGTCAAGATGATGGTTAAGTACGAGACCGCGGTCTTCAATAAATATGCTTCCAAGAAATGGTCTGCCGAAAGAGCAGCAATTGCCTATTTGGATTTAATACCCGCCTGTTGCGGCCCTGCGCAATTTTTGTGCTGCTTCTTAAATGCAGCGCTTTGGTTTTACGAAGCTTTCCAAGTGGAAAAGGCACACAACAATAAGTCTCACATGTTTATGCTGAAGCAGCTAATCCATCAGTGTGCCGCTACTATCGTTTTCATGAGCAGTGAATGGCACATTCATCCGTTTTTTCATTTGTACTTAGCTCAGCGTGTCTACGGAATCCTACATCGTGTATGCGAGCCTTCAATGGCAACTGAAGGTGATCTGCCTATTATGGAGATGAATTTCAAGTGGACTGTTCTAGCCGCCAGACTGTGCCCCTTTTATTGGTTACCAACAGTTACCGTTGCAGAATCCAGTCTAATATATATTTTGAGTGGTGATATGCATGCCAGTTTTGTTCTCCGGCTGCAAAGCATTGACAACCATAAGCTGCCAATCCCATTGAGCAATGTCCGATATCAAATCTTCCAAAATAACATTACATCACTCTGCAAAGTTAATGATCCTGCATCCGTCCGCCTTGCAGCAATGGATTCGCTCATGAATGATGTGAATATCAAATGGAGTGAAGTCGAAGATTTGGTGCGATGCAAGCTGATTCAACTGGACGCCGATGGTTGGTACCTTCGTCAGAATTCATTGAATGGCTCTGTAAAGTCTGATTCGATTGTTTCATTTCATGGCCTTGAATTTAATATCAAAACTGGCAGACTTCAACTATACCTGCAACAAAATCATTGGTACACGATCTTTGACACTCAGGAACCAATGTTGAGTTGGCAGGACATTGCCGTTGGCATGTGTATGGAGGCTCCGATTTCAGTGTTCAGCTTGGACCCAATCGACCATATGACAATGGCTTTTCATCCATTCAACAAAGTTCTTTGCGAGCCATTGAATGTACTGAAGGGAACGGATTTTATGCACACTTTGTTCCACACTGATCATTTGTTGAAACAGATGACCACTGGCTTTGAAGTAAGCTACAATCCGCCATTCCTTCTTCGGCCATGCAGCAAAGAGGGCATTTTCAAAGACCTTCCAGAGGATATTATTCAACAATTGACAATTCTTACATCCGAAAACACTTTTACTGGAAGTAGTAAACATCGATTTTGGATTCAGGTTGATAGTATCGAACAAAAAGATGAGCTAGAGGGTGAGACAAAAAAGTTCCTCTTTGGCAAGGTCAATATGTCGATCAGGTGCAAACCGCAGATTATAACTACATCTGGTGATCTTACTGATCGTGATACTGATGATCCTCAATCGCCAGAGGCTAAGTTTGCTCGCTATCTCACAGCAAATTACGATATGTTGGAAAAGTTCTACCCAGAATTTCGACGCTTGAAAGAACTGGCCAAGGTTCAGTGTTTGGGCGGAATAATGAACAATATTGCCACAATACTGAACAGTACGAGGGTGCAAGTGTTTGATGAAGAGAGTGTAAAGAAGTTCCAATCAATTTATGGTTCAGTTAAAAGTGTAATTGAACGAGCCCGGAGCACAGTTGGATTGCAATCTACTGGAAATGGCTGGATCGCTCAGGAAATTGTAAAGAAAGAGCCAAAAACCATTTGGGCACCAGCAGCTTATGGCAATACCTCGAATGCTCACCTTGTATGTGGCGGTGTCCTGCTGCAACCTGGTAAATTAATAGGCAACTTTACAGCGAACAAAAGCTACAGCAAAGTGAACACTTATGCCAGCGATTTGCCAAAGAGTTTGGGCAGTACTAGGCCTTCAGGATTTAAGCCATCGCATCAGCCAGTGGCAAAGCCAAAAGGAACTTCTGGAAATAGTAGCAATGGATCGAATGGTGGTGACGATGGCGACAACAATGATCAAGGAAAAAAGAAAAAAGGAAGAGTAAGTTCTATCGTACCACAGTCCAGTTTAAGCCAAGATTACCGCCAATGTGAAGCAGTCAGTGGTACTGACATGCAGAAAGCTTTCAAAATGGAAAATTTTAATTCATCCCAATCGCCAAAGAAACCAAATGGCTTGGAGGGAAATAATTCACTCAAAAGCTACTGGGATAAATTAAACAAAATCAAAAATAGTTTGAAACCAAATGACATTAAGGGAGCCAAGGAAGAAGCGACTACTCAAATGCCAGTGGCCTATAAGAAGAACACAGGCATCGCATATGATCATGTCAAAGAAGTATCAGATGCAAAAAATGGATTGATAAATTTGATCAAAAAGGTTACAAACCAGAATGAAGAATTAACGCCAGAATACCGCCGCTTTTTGCACGAATGTCAGCACTGGGTAAAGGTAGCTGCAGACGCCGTGCAGGGTCATAAAAAGGGTCCTCATGTCAACGCGTCTGGCGCATTCAAAACACAAAAAGAGTGGGCTTCAGACAGTCATGGCGAGACGAAGACCTTTGCGGACTACAAAGCTTGGGTAGTTGCCCGATTACGAACACTGGATGAGGAAGTACAAGAATTGTCAAGACAAATTCTGGAAGTGCAAAAGGACAAAAAAAATGGTTCCACTATCGCGAAGAAATATCGTGAAGAGCGAAACTATAAAGCACTGCAACGTGATCTTTTCTTGCAAAAGAGATTATCCTTTGGACAAGTTGCATAGGCATCAAAAGAATAACAAAAAGAGAAGCGCGATGTGCGAAAATTTTTAGTTTTGTCCACTGTAACGTTACAGTAAATTGAGAAATGTGTTTACCACTTTTCATTGAAATGCCAGCATGTAGGAATCAGTAGCCTTATGTAGCAAATAATTCATGGACAACTTATACATAATGAAGTATCACTTCATTTTCAAATTTCTTTGGAACAAAACATTATGTTGCAAATTGTTCGGAACAAATTATTGTAGACCCTAATAAAAGTAAACGAATTTGAGGGTCGTTTTCTGAATTGCATATGCTCTTTACTATCCTACTCGGCGGACCAAAATGCAGAAACAATCGTAACCAAAACTGGCCAAAATTTTAACTGTTTGAAACCAAGCTGGTCAAAGTTTTATCCGATTTGGTTACCAAACCCTCTTTATTTTACGTACTTCAGTTACCAAAACGTCTTTGGAACTTGTCAAAGTTTCTGTGCTTTGGATAGGCTTGAAGTTAAAGAGAAATTTGATCCATCATCAGACAACCACACCCGTTTCCAGTCTATAAACTGCTCTATAAATAGACCATTGATATGGTTATTTTTATTTTTTATAGCAAAGGATGACACCTTAATTTGGCAAGAGAGCATGACATAGTGTTGCAGTTTACCTCCTTTTCAGCAAAGAAAAATATAAAACGAGACGAGATGACTAAAGAAATGTTGAAAAATATGAAGCGACAGGAAGGATACAACAAGGACGAAAAGAATCAGAAAATGCCAGATGATATTAGAGAGATATTAGATGATATTTAAATATTTAAAAATAATTTTGGTCCTACTCTCGTTATGGTGACTACCCTATACAGTGAAGTTTCGACAAAGTGATGGAAAGTCACTGTTCATATTGAATAGGTTTAAACATATGCCTATGTCCATTTCGTTATTGTGAACTAAACCTGTGCAATTGCAATTACCACCTTGTT
>JAQGBA010001706.1:0-12776 GCA_034698125.1 Prionchulus punctatus | reverse complement strand
ATTTGTATTCAATATTAATTCAGTTTGTGGTGCGGAATAAAACTTATGCACACATTTAAAATTGTCACCCTGTATATATATAAAGCTCAATGTACAAAGTGAATAATAAACAGACCTCCGAGCCAGAGTCGCTGTTTCATGACCAGCTTTTTTTCCATTATGTCCCAAAAATATGCTATACTGCGCTTACATCAATGTTGCCTACGCACTTGAATTTGAAATTTCAATTTTAGGATTTCTGTTCAAATTAATTCAGCTGCAATTGTGGAAGGACTTTGGTCCAGTAACAACTTATCATACCAAAGGATTAAAGTGTTCTGTTACATATTGTTCGATGAATAAGTAAGCATTATCAAATAACAATAAAATTCATTTGGCAAACTTCAAGATATGCTCGTTGATGAAACTTGTTCGCTGCATTACCCTGAAGCATGAAATCATTGGTAACAATTGCAAAATCGAAAATTGAAATAGAATGAAATCTGGCAAAATACCTTGCAAACTTGCGCGTTGCATGTATTAAATGTGGATTTGTTTTGAATCTATGTTGCAAAACTAAGTATAGAAAAGTCTTTCGTAAAACTCAAAATGACGCAGAAGACAAAACATTCATGGGATATATTTTACTTTACGCCTGCATACTTTTAAATAAGATTTTACTTTTAATTTAATAAAATGTCATTTATCCATTCATTCAGTGAACTCGTTGTTTTGTAATGTTTAAATTCGAAATTTATGCCTGTAGTTGCCAGTTGTTGGGCTCATACGGGTTGCTTTGAATTGACTGTCTTTCGGCAAACCAACAGAATTTGTGACATTACGCTTATTGGATCCGAAAATTTTTAGTATACAGTATAACATAGGGCTGTAATACCTTAATGATCATTTGACAAATAAATGTTTTCTAATTTGCAAAGAGAAATACTGTCTACCAGAGGAAGTTAAAAACTGGTATTATATGTTAAACTGATTCGTCAATATGTGCACTGTCAATGACCTCGTCAGTAACAAGTTGTTTAGGTTTGGGACCATATTCAGAAGGAAACTAGATCAAACTTCACCACTTTTATTCATTTAGGTTTTTGTCTTGTCTGTTTTGGATACAAAAATTTTCATTTGAACACTTGATCAGTTTTTGCGAATGTGATTAGCAAATTTTCTGATAATTTCGATAATTTTGATAACTTAATGTGATTAATAAATAATTAATTGTGTTCAGGAAGATTTGATGATGCAAATTACCGCGTTGCGATGGGTGTTTGTTTATTTTATTGCATTTACTCATGGTATTCCGATAAATTCAACCGAAGTATGTACAATTTTATGTTCTTTCAAAACTATTGATAAGGAGCTCAACTTATCATTTTTTGCACATGCTACACCACTGACATTTTCCCATTATCTTGTACCACCACGTTTTACAAATGCATTTTAGGATAATCCGATGATTAACGAAGGAATATTCGAAGGTGATATGAAAGGCATAACGTTTGATACTGTGCAAGATTTAGTCAGAAGGAGCAACACTATTAGCTTAATAGCGTCTACACCCGGAAACGAAAGCGAAAGTGGAGCAGCTATACATGACCCTTTCGCCATTTGGCCCAAGGCTCAATTGTTCTACGAGATTACAGATGATTTTTCGGCGAATGAAAAAGCCGTGATAAAGGACGCTCTGGAAGAATATCACAAGAAAACGTGCATCAAAATGATACCACGCACAAACCAAGACGATTTTGTAACAGTCAAGAAAATTGGGAGCTGTTGGTCACTAGTAGGGAGACAAGGCGGTGAACAAGAGCTTTCATTGGGTAAAGGTTGCGTTTACAAAGGCGTTGTAATACATGAATTCATGCACGCGCTCGGTTTTTTTCACGAGCAAAGCCGATGGGATCGAGACTTGTTCGTCGAGATAAATAAAGATAACATTAAGTCGGGCGAGGAACGAAACTTTAACAAGTACGACCTGACGACGTTGAAAAGTTTAAACACCGACTACGATTATCAAAGTGTGATGCATTACGGATCGAAGGACTTCTCCAAAAATGGCAAGCCGACGATAACTGCTCTTCAAAAAGGTGTCGAAATTGGACAACGCGTTGGTTTAAGTGAAATAGACGTTTTGGAACTGCAGAGGATGTACAATTGTGACAACGTGGGTCCTCCAGCTCCTAAACCTGTTGCTCCAATAACACCAGGTAAAGCATTTACCATGAGCTGCTCATTTAATCATCACCTCTTCGAGCAGTCTAATGCTGGTTTCCACCTTCAGGCATTATCCAATCTGGGTCTCGATTGTACGGCCATTACACGCAGTACAATGTCAAGGATGCTAAAGAATGCATAGATATTTGTATTTCGCAACTCCAATGTGCCGGAATGACTTTCGACTCGCAGCATACGTATTCATTTGGTAATTGTTTTCTTGCAAAATCAGGTTACATTATTAAAGATGACAAGACATGGTCGGCGTGGACAAAAGGTAGAGAAGCGGCGGACAAGCTTTAAAATTTATTTAGTCTTACCTTTAGCATATATTTGTAGATGAATTTGTTCTTGGCACTATTCGGCAAGGTTATCGTCTGTATAATCATTACACGCAATACACAGTTGAAGACGAAAGCGAATGCAAGCAAAAATGTGTCGAGCAAGAAGAATGTTATGGGATGACTTTCGATTCATCAGATTCACAGACAGTTGGCAACTGTTTTTTGACTCCTCAAAATTTTACGATCAAAGTGGACAAACCTTGGTCGATGTGGATAAAAGGTTGGTGAATATTATCCCAAGATTTTTGTACTTTGACCACATACATCGACCATTGTCCAGTACACTTTCGTTGATGTCCAGTGACTCACAGGTAACTGGCTGCCACTCTGTTTTGCAGGGAAACTCATTGCTGGAACACATAACAAGGACAAACCTTATTCTGGACTGCGTAAAATAAAATCAAAAGAACAGTGTGTTCAAATTTGCGAACAAGACAGTCTATGTCGCGAGATGAATTTCTTCGATGGACATTACGATTCGGACACAGTTGGAAATTGTTTCCTTTACGACTCAGGCAATGACAGGGTTCCTAAAGTGTCCTCAACAAGCAAGTGGACTGCTTGGTTCAAAGGAAAAAGTTGATTTTTTAAATAACTTATTGTATTATTATGTTTTATTTTTCAAACAATTAAAAAATACTTTTTTAAACGCATAATTTGCCATGAAAATTTTTCTTTTTTAAGAAACATTGATTACAAACATGAATTTTTTTGTTTTTCGTTATTTTCTTTTATATTTCTTTGCTTTAGACAGCAGATAAGCAGACGTCTAAACTCGTGTGATTAATGGTTCGTAAACGTTTGTGCCCTTAAAAAGATAACATTAAGTTAGAATAATGATGTTTTTAAGCTTTTGGCGTTTTACTAAAATTACATTTCGCTATTTTGGCACATGACATTTATCTTTTGAGCCATTCGTTCGACTACGGTCGATGAGATTCGACGAAAAAAAAGCGAACGAGATAAATCCTTCAAATTTTAAACGAATAATAATATGGTAATTTATAAAACATTATTTCTGGAAAAACATAAATCGTTTTTTAATAAGTTTTTGAGATAAAAATTTTCCATTAATAAAATAGTTGTGAAAAAAACAAATTAATCGACATATTTTCATTTTAGCAAGTGTTTTCGGCGTTCGAGCGGATAAAAAACCCGATGCACATGGTATCCATGTTTGCATGGCCTGATCCGTTTAAGGATAATTAGAAATTCCTTTAACAAAAAAAAGTTCATTCAATTTTCTACTGTTGTTTTTCTTCGTATGACATAAGCGTATTTTTTGCGCATATGTGTAAGTCAACATTTTTTTAATTACGGACGCTTTGCCATCTATCTGTCTTTTTTTTATTCCGGCTAATAAATTCTGATAAAGAAAGATTAGTTTTTGTGATAAAAATTGTCCGATTTCTATTTTAATGCCAGCCATTTATTTAGCTCTGCGCAGTCGTTACTTGCTTGTTTTTTTCTTTAACGCTTTCAACGTTTAATGTATTTCATCTACTTTTATTTTCTTTGTACATTCTTGGGGGTCAAGTCACTGATTTATGCTTGCATTTGTATTTTAATGTTTTGTTGGTTGAGTTGGAGTTATGGTGTATATTAGTTAACATATAATTGCAGCATTAGATGAGGTTGCACTTGGCTAAGGAGCATTTAGTAAAAGATTGAATTTGCTGCGGTATTGCTATATATAAAACGAGATTTATGTCATCAGCATTAGCGTACCTGTCCTATGAAGGCTTTTCGTACTTTTGAATTTGTAAGCTTAGCCGAATAACCATGAAACTATGATTAATCGTAGCCGTGATATTTATTCATTCATTTTGAATTATTTTTACCTTCAATCTTCTCAATTACATTGATGGATTGCATGGGGTGATAGCTATTACGTCTTTTGTTTTATATCGAAAAAGATTGAAGTGGTTTTTTTCGGTGGATTGAACATTTACATAATTTAAGAATCCAATCATTTTTATAGATAATTCTTAACTACTTATCAGATTTTTTCGTTCTTATCTTTATTTAGTGGCAATTTTTATCTTCACGAATAGAATTACTCGCTTCGACAATGCGATCATAATTTTCGATTAAGTTTTCTTCGATTACACGAGCTTCGTCAGTCATTCATTCATAATCCAACTGTAGTAGTTACTATTTCCTGTCTATAATTATTTTACTGTAAGCAAGAATAGTTAATTAAACTTAACATGTCATTTTAATCCCTAGTTACCAACTACATGAAAAAAATTAAGTTTTTCTTCGATATCTTGTCCGTCACTATGACATAATGTCGAATACGAATAAGAAAAATTTTTAATTTTTCCCTCATAATAAGTTTACATAAGAAAAAACCGTCGGCTTTCATATCGTTAAATGTAAAACGCCCGCTGAATTTAGCTTGGAGCGAGTCCCATAGCAGTTAACCGATTCGGCGGACATGATGAAATTTATCGTTTCGCATAAGGGGCGTGAAAAAACCTCGGGGAGGACGATATAATTGAATTGTGCAATATATGTAGATTTGAAAGCGTCTGTCAGCATCGGCGGACATTTTATTGGGTTTCCACGGTAGAAGACGGGCGCCGATCGAGCATAAAAGAAGTCCAAGGAATAGAGACTTTCTTCTCATCGTTTAACACGGTCGTCGTTGACGAACGATTGATTAACGAGAACGCGATTCGGCTATGCTAAATGATACGATATCCGTCAATAGTTCCAACGACAGTGATATACACGAAGGATGTTTCCACAACTTGTACAACTACCAACAGTACATAATTATCGTCTATGTCGGCTCGCCCATAGCAGTAACGGGTATTTTTACGAATCTCTTATTGGCGTTCTTGTTCGGACGGCGAAAAAATTGTGGAACGACGAATGTATATTTCAGTATTTTAGCTTTTTTGGATATTGTTATTTGCACTCTATACGTTTTACTGTTTACTGTCGACGCCCTGGCACTGTACCACGAAAACTATCCGCTGTGGAAATTGTGGATGACTTACGTGCTTCCCCTGTTCGCTTGTTCGCGTATTATTCAATTGACGTCGACGTACATTGTTGTTACAGCTACAGTCGAAAGGTTCTTCATCGTTGGTAATTTCAAATTAATATCACGGTCTTTTTGTACGCCGGTGAGACGACAGATTTCAATAATAACTTTGATTCTGCTGTGCACATTTGCGAGGTTGCCGTCGTTTTGGGATTATGAACTCGATTATCACATTCACTGCGAGGACCACGACAAGTTTTCAACTATCGAAATTATCCCGAGGTTGATGGGATATCCGTTTTACAAGGAAATTTACAATTTCTACATCATTCACCTGATTCAGATATTCATACCTTTCACTACGCTGGTCGTTCTCAACGTCTCGATTGTTTATCAACTGAGGAAACAATTGAGTCTTGCCAAGCGATTCGTGTGGCTGTTTCCTGAGAAATGCGTATCGCAGCAAGTCCTCGAGACCGGATTATCGAAGGATAAAGTCCGCAAAGCCACATACACTTTAGTTTTCATAGTTACTAGCTACTTAGTCTGCAACTGCGTTCACTTATTTCTCAGCATTATGGAACACTTAGCGAAGGTGCCGTACTTGGAAAGCGAAGAAGGTTCGCCGACATCGTTCTACAATTACTTAACGGATTCGGTTTCGTTGTTGTTCATGTTTAACTCGTCGATTCGTTTATTCATACACATGGCCAGCAACGAGCAACTGAGGAAAGAAATTATGACCGTTTGCAATTTGTTCGTTATTCGTCGAAAACTCTCGAGCGTTCATAGAACAAACGGATTTAATCTCGACCGCAATTCACATATCATTAGCAAAGCCGTCTCGTATCCGCTAATAGCGAAGAAGGACGTTGTCGAATGCCCCAAAGGCTTGACATTTGGATTAGCCTGTAATGAAACATTGTTGTAGGTTGTTCTGTTTATAGTTCCTAATTTGGTGTAAATGAAGCATTGTTGTTATAAAATGCGTTCAAATTGCAATGGCAAACGTATTAATCGTTCGATGTGTAAGCCGCGAGCAAAACAAAAATGTTGTTCAGTCTTCATCCTTTAGTAATATGTGTTCAAGAGTATTACAGAAGACTAATACTTTGCACTCTTCAGTTCTGATGATTCTGGCCATAAGGACCAAAAAAACTGAAAGCCACTTGAGAAAATCATTATGACCACGCGATAAGTTAATAGACTATTCTGCGTAAAGTATCAAAAAAGTAGAATAGGACTTTTAGGGGTTTCTTTAAAAAGCCAAAACTAGTCAATCTAAAACGCAATTGTTTTGAATTTCACAAAAACTTCCTGTTTGCGAGAGAAAGCGTACACACTATTTATCAAAACATTCGGTTTAAATCAGGACATTCGAATTACTGGTTAATAACATCAAACGAGTACCTCCAGCCATACAAATTCAGCAAAGTCTTCTTTGAAAGTATATAGACGTTTTTCAATGTCAAAAACAATTTTCAACAATTTCTTTACATGAAAAAATAATACGTCGCAGGAAAATTCACTTTTTGACACTCACTCGCTCAAAAAATGTGATTGTCTTTTTGTTGTTCAATACCTTTCGTCATTCTAGGATATTAAATTTCGAATCTGTATTTGTTTGGGGGAGGCCTGATTAGTTCTGAAATGTTTTGGCTTTCGATCAGAGTCGGTAATTCCTTGCGTACATGTGATACGAACTGTAAATTTCGTCGTAAATTTCAAAAACAATTATCCAGTGTGTCGACAGACAGCTCAATTTGTCAAAAAATTAAAACTGGACATCCGCATAATATGCGAACAGATCTTTTACAACAGTGTATTAAACGTCATTAATCATTCCCGACGAATGTCCTACCGACAGATATTTTTTTGACGAACTTAACGAAATAGCTATTTCAGAAAACAGCGTACGTTTGCTGCATTCGCCGCAAACCAAAAGGTGGGAATGAAAAAGTCAATCCGGACAAGGGCCAAACAAAAACAACCGACGGGAAATCTATCTATCAATCATCTCAACAAACACATAAGACCAACCATTTCGAAGGCGAACTTCTCTTTCAGGGAAGAGTATTTTTGTTGGATAGACAACGCAACGAAATTCGGTCTGACTAATGACAACGTCAGCAAAGTTTAGAATGAAAACCAAATTGGTTTACCTGTTGCTAACTGCTTTAGCCTTTATCAATCTATCCTATTGCGATGATGATGACACAACAGAGATTGTAGAATATTCGGACGAAACTGAAGAAGCAAGTACATCGACTGTATCCGGTTCATCGGCTGCATCCACAGAATCTGCTGCTTCAACTGGCTCAACAGCAGCTTCTGAATCGACTCCTTCGGCTGGATCGACTGGATCAACAGTAGCATCGGAATCGACCGCATCTGCGGCTTCCACAGGTTCAACTGCCACAGGGGCTTCATCTGGTTCTACTGCAAGTGCAGCGTCATCTGGATCAACTGCTTCCGAGGCTTCAACAGGTTCAAGTCCGTCAGCAGCTTCATCAGGTTCATCAGCATCAGGAGCTTCTTCAGGCTCAACTGCATCTGACGCGTCTTCGGGATCAACAGCATCAGGAGGTTCATCTGGTTCAACAGCTTCAGGCGCATCGTCAGGCTCGACTGCATCTGGCGCTTCTTCAGGTTCTACTGCATCTGAAGGTTCTTCTGGATCAACCGCGTCAGGTCCTTCTTCAGGATCAACTCCAACCGGCCCCTCATCAGGTTCCACGGCCTCATCTGGTGCATCATCAGGATCAACTGCATCTGGTGCCTCATCAGGTTCAACAGCTTCAGGTGAATCTTCTGGTTCAACAGCATCTGGAGCATCTTCTGGATCAACGGCTTCAGGAGCGTCATCAGGGTCCACACCTTCTGGGGCATCCTCCGGTTCCACAGCATCTGGACAAACTTCTGGTTCAACACCCTCTGGAGCATCATCAGGTTCCACAGCATCTGGACAAACTTCTGGTTCAACACCCTCTGGAGCATCATCAGGATCCACAGCATCTGGACAAACTTCTGGTTCAACACCCTCTGGAGCATCATCAGGATCCACAGCATCTGGAGCGTCTTCCGGTTCGACTGGTTCAGGTATGTCCTCTGGATCAACAGCATCTGGAGCCCCTTCTCTATCAACTGCGTCTGGCGCCTCAGGCTCAACTGCCTCTGGAGGATCATCAGTCTCTACAGCATCTGGCGCATCTTCTGGAGCTTCTTCAGGTTCCACTGGATCCAGTGCTTCGGCAGGCTCAACTGCCTCTGGAGCGTCCTCTGGATCAACTGGATCGGGAGGTTCTTCAGGTTCAACTGCATCTGGCGCGTCAGGGTCGACAACATCTGGAGCATCTGGTGGTACAGGATCGACTGTTTCGGGGCCCGTTTCAGGCTCCACTGCTTCTGGGACCTCATTAGGTTCACTGGCGTCTGGAGTGACACCTGGATCAACAGTCTCTGGAGCTACTGGACCAACACAAGGTTCAGCAGCAACTCCTGGAACAGGAGTAACTCCTGCTACTGCCGCAACGCCGGGTACAGCAGCAACACCGGGAACAGGAGCTACTCCTGCTACGCAAGCATCGCCAGGTGTTTCCGGAGTTACTACAGGTTATCATATATCGCAAAACACAATGAAAATTCATATAAAGTCAATTTTAATATTCTTTTAGCTTCAACAACTACTACAACTACAACTGCTCCATTTAACCAACAGGCTGCTTTGCTTGGTCTAGCCGCCGCTGTTGCACCGATCGGCTTGGCTGGCGCAGCACTGAACTCCTTAAATCAGGGAAACCAAGGAAATCAAGGAAATCAGCAACAGCCAGATGACGAAGGACCACCGCAAGATGCTTCACCTGGAGAAAATGATGAGCAGACACCTGGCGCTGATGACAACACCCAACCTGCTATTCCTGAAGAAGCTAAGGAAGCCAACAACGAAATGGAACAAGCAGGTACGGATTCAAAAAAGTTATCTTTAATTTTATCACTTCAAACTCTCTAACGTTATGTCTTTTCCAAACCGCATCAAGGAAACTGGCATGCACACTTTATCCTTTATTTGAACTGTTTAGCTCAAGCAACTGAGGAACAATCTTCAAGTGAAGAAGATAAAGAAAAACCTAAGAAATGTGGTAATAACTCGCATCCGCTGGATACTCTAATCAAAGTCTACAAGAAGAACAGTATGCATTCATTTTGAACATTTTGGACTAAATTTATGACTTGCCGCAAATTTTAGAAATATACGACATATACCAAAAGGAAAAATGTAATGTTGATTACCATTCGTCATGTAAAGACACATTCAAGGAATGCAAGACGCAAAAATCAAAAATGTATTGCCTTAAGACATGCGGACCAGCTATGTGCGACAAATGTAAGTTACTAATACCAGAACAACCTTCCTCTATGTGCGGAATATAAACGAGGTTCTCGAAATGCTAAATTTGAAGAACAACTTCAAAACGTTAGAGTTACAGAAGTCAACTTTAAAAACAATTTGGGCTGCAGCTTATAAGCAAAAAGTGAGGGGGGGGGGGGGGTTTACAAATAAGGTATGGTAGTAAAACTCATCACAATTCGGTTGTTTGATTTTTTTCAATATGTTCTTCAGGCAAAGTGTCTTACATGTTACGTACATAAAGTGCATTTTTCGTTCAGTTTTAAAAATGGGAGAAGATGAAAAGGATAAACCGAAATTTAGCAAAGATTGCAAGGACGATCCTGGACACAATTGCTCATCGCTGGATAAACGCTCAGATTGCATGGTTTTCAAGGAGTTCATGACTAAAACGTGTCCTCGGACGTGTCATTTCTGTCAATCAGGTTCGATTTTCCTTATGACCAAACGGAATGCTGAATGTTTTAAATTTGGATTTTTAAGAACAGGAATATTTACCGTACATGGCCGAAGAACAACGTATGGTCGAGTTTTCGAAACATTTCGAGAATGGCAAATATGCAAAGTACGCTGCAGCAATCAAATACAGAAAGCGACTTATTCGGCATAAAATAATAAAGAGAAAATGTGGAATAAGAGGTGGTACCACACAAAATCCCCAATCAGGAAATACTGGCGGTGGACAAACTGGCGGAACACAAGCAACAGGTCCTGGAGTTACGGGTCCGGGCGCAACAGAAGCAGGTGCGACAAAAGGTGGAGCAACAGATAAGCCTACGACACCAAGTGGCACTACAGGTTCTGGAGCAGAAGGTGGATCTCAGTCAAATGCAGAAGCATCCGCAAGTGCGAAAGCGGAAGCCGCGGCAAAAGCTGAAGCAAGTTCAGCTTCAAAAGCGTCGGCGGAGGCCCAAGCTGATGCAACGGCAAAATCATCAGCAGCGGCCAGCGCTCAAGCAACGGCATCAGCAGCAGCAACAGCAGCTGCCACTGCGCAAGCTGAAGCACAAACAGCCGCACAAGCAGCAGCAGAAGCAAAAGCCAATAATTCCCCGGATGCTGCGGCCAAGGCAACAGCCGCAGCCGAGGCACTGGCTAAGGCAGAGACCGCATCAAAAGCAGCGGCTTCTGCACAAGCTGACGCAACTGCAAAATCAGAAGCAGCTGCTCAAGCAAATTCTGAAGCAGCTTCAAAAGCCGATGCAGCAGCAAGTGCGAACGCAAAAGCAGCTGCAGCTTCTGCTGCTGAATCGTCTGCAAGAGCAGAAGCAACGGCAAAAGCAGGGGCTAGTGCGAAGTCCGAAGCAAGTGCAGCATCAAAGGCAGCCGAAGAAGCTCAAGCTGATGCTTCTGCAAAATCATCGGCAGCAGCTAGTGCTGAATCGGAGGCATCGGCTAAAGCGTCAGCTGCAGCATCAGCTCAATCTGAAGCGCAGTCAGCTGCAAAAGCAGCAGCAGAAGCAAAGGCAAGTAGTTCTTCTGATGCATCAGCGAAAGAAATCGCCGCAGCCGAGGCTCAAACCAAAGCAGATTCTGCATCGCAAGCAGCGGCTTCAGCAAAAGCCGATGCATCTGCAAAATCGCAAGCAGCCGCTAAAGCAAGTTCTGTAGCGTCATCAAAAGCCGATGCGGCATCAAGTGCAAATTCTAAGGCAGAAGCATTTTCAAAGTCAGAAGTAGCTGCAAAAGCTGAGGCCAATGCAAAATCTGATGCAAGTGCAGCATCAAAAGCAGCCGCAGATGCTCAAGCTGATGCTTCAGCAAAGTCATCGGTGGCAGCTAAAGCTGAATCGGATTCATCAGCAAAAGCGTCAGCAGCTGCGTCTGCTCAAGCTGATGCACAATCAGCTGCAAAAGCGGCTGCCGAAGCAAAAGCAAGTAATTCCCCTGAAGCAGCGGCGAAGGCAACTGCTGCAGCCGACGCACAGACTAAAGCAGAGTCAGCATCACAAGCTGCAGCTTCGGCAAAGGCTGACGCAATGTCTAAATCAGAAGCAGCCGCTCAAGCAAAATCTGTAGCAGCATCAAAAGCTGAGGCGGCATCAAGTGCTACTGCTTTGGCAACCGCGGCCTCAGCAGCAGCTGCTGCAGCGGCCGCACAAGCAGCGGCAAGCTCAAATGCTAATGCTAATTCTGGTGGCCCAGCTGGAGCAGCAGGCGGTCCAAATGGAGAAAACGGAACAAGTTCAGCTACTACTTTATCGCCGGATGCTTCTACTGTTATTAGAGGCGCATCAGGTTCTGGAGGTACAACTGGCTCGGGAGGAACAACAGGAACGAGTGGAACAATTGGTACAGGTGGGACAACTGACACTGGTGGTAGTACTGCAAAAGCCACAACAGGCACCGATGGAACAACTGGTACGGGCGGAACAATGAGAACTGGTGGGACTACTGCTAAAGCTACAACAGGCACTGGTGGAACATCTGGCACTGGTGGAACAACGGGTACTAGTGGCTCAACCCCTAAAGCCACAACAGGCACTGGGGAAACAACTGGTACGGGCGGAACAACTAGCACAGGTGGAACAACGGGCACTGGTGGCTCAACTTCTAAAGCCACAACAGGCACTGGTGGAACATCTGGTACGGGCGGAACAACTGCTAAACCTACAACTGGTACTGGTGGAACAACTGGAACAGGTGGAACAACGGGCACTGGTGGAACAAAGGGCACTGGTGGCACAACTGCTAAACCTACAACTGGTACTGGTGGAACAACTGGAACAGGTGGAACAACCGGCACTGGTGGAACAACGGGCACTGGTGGAACAAAGGGCACTGGTGGCACAACTGCTAAACCTACAACTGGTACTGGTGGAAC
>JAQGBA010001705.1:0-12778 GCA_034698125.1 Prionchulus punctatus | reverse complement strand
TTTTCTTTTTGTTGAGTTTTTCTTTGTTCTTTTGTCTTTTTGTTTATGTTGTTCTTTTTGGTTTTCTTGTTCGCCTCTTTTCTTTCTAAGCTTGTAAATCGCGATGACGTCGCGACAATTTGCTATTAAAATCAATTGATCAGATAACGCGCTACAAAAGAGATATTTTACATTCTCCAAATGCGCAAGTCGTTGAAGATGGAAATGCATGGGACTAGTGGTTTCCATAGAAGTAAAAAGATGGGACTAGACAGTCACATTCCCTGTCATCGTCATTTTGAAAAAGTATCAGGCTTTTGTGCTCAGAAGGAAATTGTGATTTCGTTGCAGGGCGCCTATTGTTTTCGATTTGCTGTTGAATAACCAGTCAATCAATACCTGCTGATTACTTGTAAAGTTATACTGCAACTAAGACTTACAAAGTGAATGATACATGAATGAAGTGCATTACAATTTATATAATCAGCATTATAAACTTCATAAAATTAATAGTCGTCAGCATAACTAAAATTAGCTTACAATAACGAGGTGACAGGCTAGATGGCAAGAAATAAGTTCCTGTCATGAATTTTCGAGAACAAGGTCAAAGCGTTCCAAATACGTAACCTTTTCAACCAGACAAATATGTATTCTGTAATGTCATTTTAAGTAGGCTAATCAACAATTTGCTCATAATTTTGTTTTGGTCACAATTTTGTGTTTTATAATTCATTGATATATCGATGGGACCAAAAATTACTTCACTCAATAAAGACTCACTCTAGAGAAATTAAAATATTAGGGATCGGGTGTCCCGATGGTTCAAGGCGTCGTTCTCTTTCGATCCACGTTATAGTGGCCTGGGTTCGATTCCGATTTCTTCGGCGTCATTTCAACTTTGGGACTATGTTGTTTTTTCTGTTAAAAATATCTGTAATTTTAGAAAAATAGTGTCCGAAAAGTTTTTAGGAGGATTATTTTCTCAAAAGACCCATCTTTGCCAAAAATATAAAACCATTGCACTTTTTACTTGACAGAGAATCTTTTTGCATTCGGAGAAAAGAATCATACTCATCTTAATCTGCAACAATTTCGAGCTCATTTGAATTTAGGTGAGGGGGGGGGGTGGTGGGGCAAAAATTGTCTCAGTGCTTAATGCAAAATAATTTCATTTTTCACTATAATATCATAATTTCAAAAATATACGCGATAAAACATGACATTTGATTGATTTAATTGATTCGTAGACCAGTTAAGGAGAACAGATTCAATGACTAAGTAAATGTTCGTCAATGATTCTTCACAGTGGAATTCAGTTAAATTTCGGATTTACATACTCGTCCATCGTAAATTCGGCGCAGAGATTGGAGCCGGGTTTGCACTGTTCTTTCATGTATGTCACCTCCATTTAGAAATGCAATCCACCAACCAAATGTGCCGCTCGATATGATTGTGTGATTGCATCTACTTATGACGCACATGTCGAGAGTACGATCATGCGGTTCTAAAACGATCAAATTTTCGATTTTCGGGGCATTTTTTAGATTTCAAGCGTAATCGTTGCCCAAAATAACGAAAATTAGTTTCTTTTCAGTCTTGTTAAACTTTTTCTGAAAATATTCAACGGATCTATCGTAGTATTCTTTAGTCGCAGGAGAAAGTCCGTATGAAGCAAAGCGCGGTTCCAAAAAATCACCCCTTCTCAAATGAGCACTGACTAAAATCGCTTCGTCCCAAGTTGTATCGAACTTCGTCAACACTGAATTTAATATGCACGCATCGCTGTAGTTGTCTGCGAAACGAAACTCTTGTCGAACTTCGTGGAATGAATTTTCGAAATATTTCCAACTTTGGCGGAATTCATCGAAAGTGTAGTCCTTAGCGCAATCCAAATGATCCGCTTCTTTCACGTGATAACAACATTTGGCTTCGGGCTCGGCGCCTTTTTCGAACGTCGACCAGTCGATTTCATCGTCAGATACGTTGGGCGCGGATATTTTGAAACTGCTGTAGAGATCAGGTCCTTTCGGATGAGTTATTGGAATCTCAGAAAACCACATTACTTGACGCTGTGCCTCGGGAATTGGTGCTGGTGAAATGTTGTAATAATTCATTAAAATCATGGTCAATATGTCACTAATTACCGCAGTTCACCTTGTTCCTTTTAATTTAAAAATTTTTCTTTCTTATTCGTCCGTCAGTTATTCGAATATGTCTTATCAAATCTTTTTCCTTTCGTATGAAAATAGCGAGTAACTCAATCAAAATATCTGCAATTTCAAACAGAGTAAAAAACGACATTCCCAAAAACAGTCCCATGCTGTTTCCGATGTAGATGAACAGGTCTCGCACGGTGAATGCTTGGGAAACAATGACGACTCGAGTGTTCATGTCGGTAATGAGAAAATTGACGAATAAATAATTTTTTCGAATTTCGTTTTCGTCGGACATGTTCAAGTATTTCGTCAATCCTCTAGTGTACATTAGCGATTTGGTAATTAGCATTTCGTACACCCATTCTGTGCATTGTTCATGGCATTCGGGGCAGAATATACTTGGAGGGGTAGTCAGATAGGTTGTCATAACATCTCGATGGCATAAAAGTTCTTTGGGTTCAGAACAAAGAGTTAGGTTATCAATAATGCCGAACCGAGGTAAATTCTGTTGAACAAGTTTCTGGAGAGCTATAACAGGTGAACTGAGACACTTGCATTGCCGCAAAATCCTCATTATGATGCATTGCATTCGGCAAATAGTTTTCATATTAATGTTGTTTATGGACGGCGACATGAACAAGTCAGCCGTACTTTAACACAAGCCTAAATGTTCTACATTGCGTTGATAGAGAACCCGACTGATTGAAACCTTTGTGTTGTAACCAGGCGTAAGGTAAGAGTTGGGATCAGTTGCAAGAAAGCTTACATAATTTGAACCATGAACAGCAAACATAAACCCGGCACCACGTTTGATAATATCATTTCCACAGGATTCATTTTGATTGATGTACATCAGGAGGTTCAAACCTTGTTTTGGTGAAGTAACGAAATAATTTTCTTCATTATAAACATTCAGGTTGAGTCCAAAACCAGCTCTTACCAACGGATTTTCTGAATTATGAAATTATGTATTTTTAAATGAAAGATACTCTGAAACTGACTCAACATTTGTCACCTGGGTATTGTTGTTCCAATTGTTGTTTCGACAATAGATTTCCAATGTTAAATGTAAAAGCGAATATACTATCACTCATATGGTTGTAAAAACCATCGCTGCAATTGAAATCTCTGTTCTTCCACAAACATTTAATAATGCTATTTTCAAAAGGGAAGTTTCCAATTCTCGCCAATTGTTCGGTCCCGAGCATCAAAACCTTGCCTATACCGCCTTCATCGATTGCTTGGCTTATCGCGGTCGGTACCTTGCTTTCACACGATCTTTTTTCCTGAATGAAATTATTCGACATTTTATGCATGCATGATTCATATTAAACAATATGTGATTACTTCACGTAATAACGTATCCATTTGCTCGTGCCGATTTTCAGCATAGTGAGCCGCCATCATGAGTGGCAAGTTTGATGCATTACCCACAACATTTCTTCGGAACATGGTCATTGGTGTAAAGGTTATCGATGGAAACGCAAAACTCATTTTCGGTTGATATACTTCGTTTGTATTCGTATCATACTTCAGATAGACCTCAGCATTTAAACTCGACTGATACACAAAGAGAATGAGCATGAACGTAAAAATAACTTTCCAAATAGCTCTCATGACAAAAGATAAGCCAGATTTGCTGAACATATATATCAGCCCGTGAATCGTTGTCGTCAAGCAGAATTCTCTCCATTTTGTTAACATTTTTTCAGCGTCAACCTTCGCAGTCAACAGTAGCGTCTGTAATAAACCGAGACTATATTTATTCATGATTCGAAAATCATAAACCTCACCTTACAATTACATTAATTACTAGACTACCAAATGAATGTTCATCATTGTAAACATGTTGTCAACCTCTTTTAAGCTCGCTCGAATTAATTTTATTTTTTTATGTGAATGTATCGCGCCATATTTAAAATGTGATGTCTATTCTGATCACGCCAGATAGTATTAGACTCTGCAGCGTACCGGATGTCCTGGTCAGCTTCAGGTATGTATTATCTAAGGCTGCTTAGCAAAGGCACAGGCAAAAGGCAAAGTCGCTGCGGCTGCTTAGCAACAGGCAAAATCGGATCCAGGTAACCAGTGAAGGCTAAATATAAATAAAGACAGGCATTTTGGCGTGGACCAAGGAAATTGATTCTCTATTTGGACACTGAAGTGCAAAGTTTATTCGCTGTAACGAGTTCAATGTTACCAGCATGTAGAATTGAACAATGTACTTCACGTGTTGTTTAACTTCTGTAATTTACCAATTACACCAGTCGCTACTTCATTTGTTCCAAGTTTAGTGCATGACTGTTAATGGATGTAGAGTGAGCTTATTTCTGTGAGCTATTTTATTTAGAGTGAGTTTATTTCTGCAAGCTTTCATGAGCACAAAAGCCTGATATTTTTTTCAAAATGACGACGACAGGGCATGTGACTGGCTAGTCCCATCTTTTTACTTCTATGGAAACCCACTAGTCCCATGTTTTTCCATCTACAACGACTTGCGCATTTTGAGAATGTAACATATCGTCGGTCTGCAGCAAAAGGGGCGTGTCTGCACTTTTTTCTGATATGGAGATACACTTACCAGCAGGTAGAGCTCGACGAGCTCTATCGTTCTGCAAAAAGGGCGTTTCTGTAGCTCCAATATTGTTTTTTTGTCAGCTTTTGCAAAAAGCACAATGCATTATAACCTGTATGCAACTTCAAACTTCAAACCCTTCTATCTCAAAAACCTGAAAAAGACAGATACGCCCCTTTCGCTGCAGACCGACGATATCTCTCTTTTAGCGCGTGGGAGATTTTTACATGCTAGTATAAAATATGTACATCGGCACGGCCTTGTATGCAAATATGATCGTGGAAAATTCCGGCAAAAGTGTAACATTACAAACGGATTGCGATAAAATAAGATAGACTTGCAGATTTACATACAGTAATACAAAATAAACATAAAGTAATTACAATACAAGAAAATAAGGTAAAATCGTGATAATGAAGTAGTACACCGTTACAAAACGAGTAACGATGTGGCTTCTTTTGATTTGAGAACGACGTTAGCAAGGAAAATGAAAGTTGTAATCATCTTTTATGGGTACGTGTTTTAAAAGGAATTTGTGTCTTTTCTGTTTAATGGACTAGTTCTGTAAAAATATCTTGAAAGGACCTGTTTTATATTGTAACATCATACTTTCTTAATAAGTTTAGACTTGTCAAGGATTATATATGAGCGGCAAGTTCGTGAAATTTTTGTATCGAACACAGGACTTTGTTCATACTTTTATTAATGCTAGCTGTTTTTCACAGATCAATCACACCTGGCTTTTTATGGAACTACGGCTTCAAAAAAAGTACAGGAATCTCATATGAGACTGTCGCAGACAAATAAAACAGCGGCTAAGAAGCTGGAAGTTCCGGTTTAATTCTATAGCCATTTGGCGGACTAAGATTCGGACTCAGTTTCTCAGCCGAATTGGGCAGTGTCACAGATGAACGAACCTTCGATGTTCTCTTCTTCGAAGAAAATTTATCAAAGTCAATTCTTAAATCTTCCTCTGTCATCTCTTTGCAACAGCAAAGATAGCATAATTCGAGGAAGGATATTATACTAGCGCCTGTCCATACTCCCAACAAACCACCAACATTGCCGATGAAATCTTCCCAAGTTCGGGCATCCGCGTCAATCATAATTAATATGTCACGTTCTTCCGGATAAGAAATTCTAATATCCGTTTGATTTTTGAACGACAGTGCTCGAGCTTCGGCAGCGAGCGTGTTGATGGATTTGGAGAACTGGTATTTCCAAATTTCGCATGCGTTATGCTCATCGCACGCCGCTAAACATGACTGCAATTCATTACGGAATTTTTCCAAATTGGATTCCGATACATTGGCCTCGACTCTTTTCGCTAATTGTGGCATGGTGGTTTCTTTAATTAATTGAGGGACATAGAGAATGGTTTGCGAGCACATCAGTTCCGGCGTGTCTTCGTCCAAGAGGATAGCGTAGTTGAGGGGGAGACACATTTTCATACTTTTCATGTACTTCGCTCGGCAAATGTCTTCGCATTGGTGCTCGGTGGAAATTTCTTTCTGTTTTTCAATGCAAGGTGTTTTGAACGTGTTCATCTGTCTGTGCACCGTGGCTGACAGCAGTACATCGTAAACGTCGTTTTCTTTCGTAATTTCGACGAAGTTGTCGCTGAATCCGTCAGGGAACATCCTCACTGGGAACGTGAAACGAGTAAAATTCTTCCGATAATCCGATATCTTCGGAAGCCAATAGTTAGTCTTCTTCGACAGCCAATTACCGATTCTAAAGTTGTACTCTTCTTCGTTCATAAACGAGCTGAACATCGAAAAATTTGGATCCTGTATCGAAAAGTTGAACACCGGCGTGACCGATTTCAGTAAACTCGTTGATTTATCTTGCTGTCGGTTCAAAATTTCAATGACTTCGTCACTCGACAATGTGTAACACAGGTAAATGTCATCGTTCAATAACCTAAATGTGATATTGTTAAAAAATAGCGGCTTTTCCATCAGAAACCCACCTCCCAACATGGCAATCACCATTGGAAATGACTTAGCAATTGCTCGGTACAGCTCTGACAGACGCGTAAAGTTGTTGGTTTTCATCGTACTCAAGAAGTCATCCCTGGTTTTGTTCAAATCAAATATCGTCGAACTGAACACAGGATTTGCGATGTACGACATGGCATATATCAAAGTATCTTTGGTTAAATTCAACCCCTGAGCTTTTTTCCAGTCGATCCACGATATCCAGTGGATGAAGCATACATCTAGTGGTGGATATTTGACATCTCCAGAGTTGATCGGCTGTATCATGGTGACGCTGCTCGATCCCATGTACGTCAGATAAGCATTGTACACTTGATAAATCGTGACTGCCGTTGCAATGCATATGATTAAAATCCACACGCTTCTCCAAAATTTCGTCTTCGACTGAAGCGCTTCTTTGTATCCGTGTAACGATGTTGATTCACAGAAATTGTAAAGACCCTTATAGAAAAACTTATTTCTTCTGTTTGAAAACATTACAGCAAGCAAGTTGAAGAAGTAACTATTATTGACTAGACAAAGAAAATCAAATGTTGCAATATTTTGAAGTTGAAATGTCCAAATGTCCAAATTATTCGATCAATCATTAATACAAGAACCTGTTTTGTTTCTCTCAAGATTTACACTTGAAGATTATAATGACGTCTAGATTTATTTTTCGTTGGGTAAAGAAAGTATTTAGGCGAGGCATAAAATTTATGCGGTCGTTTTTGCCGAAAAAACAGGTACTTTTTTTAATATGTTCAAATTTGGCGTTTACTTCCTGTCCAACGAAATGTGCATTGCACCATACAACTTTTTTTGTTTCCATCCATCCACAGCAACAAGCTGATGCATGTCTATTGGTACAGAAAGTCTCTCTCTTAATGATTTACAATAATAGCACGCAAATCGTCGGTCTGCAGCAAAAGGGGCGTATCTGTCTTTTTCACGTTTTTGAGATTGAAGGGTTTGAAGTTTTGTTTTGCATACAGGTTATAATGCATTGTGCTTTTTGCAAAAGCTGTCAAAAAATGAATATTGGAGCTACAGATACGCTTTTTTTGCAGATCGATAGAGCTCGTCGAGCTCTACCTGCTGGTATGCGTATCGCCATATCGGAAAAAAGTGCAGATACACCCCTTTTGCTGCAGACCGACGAAATGCGAACGGCTTATTTATTTTTCAAACAAAAAAGTTGACTGTTACAATTAAAATCCATATAAATAGTTAATGTACGCAAAATTTTATCATGAACAACTATAAATTACTCCAAATCGATTATGCTGATTTTGCTAATCCCATTGTTGTATCCAACGTATCAGTTGCCATTGCCGGATATAGAGGATATAAATTTCACTTTGATATCCATGAAATTCCAGGTTGAACGGAAGTGTTGAAACGCCAAATTTTTCTGTTCATACTTCCAGATTTAAAACCACCCACGAAATAAATGAAATCTGTGTACGTCAAAAGCGAGAAACGAACTACGCCGCTCGGACGTTGATATGGGTTGATATGATATGGATTGGGATTCGTTGCGATATCGAGCCAAGTGCTCGACACCATGTCGTAACAGCAGACAATTTGAGAGCAGCGAATCACGCCCTAAAAGCAAAAAACATCAACTAGCCAGGGTGCATCATGTCCCTATCTAGTGAGCAGCCTAAAATGTAATTTAAAAACTAAAAACCGCTTTCCGAAACCTTGCGGAAATAAAACACATCAATTTTGTTACGACAAATTCGAACGATTTCGACCGCCAAAAATGGCTGAAAGGTGATTTTGTTAGCGCTCCAAATCCGAATTTCCAAATTTAATATTTTGGTCGACGCCGGTTCGCTTATAATATTGCATTCGACGTTGTTTTATTGCATAAATATTGCATATGTTGTTTTCGAACATACTTATTTGCTCGTGGACATTTGACATTTTTTCAATTATCTTTGCGCCATTGGGCGCTTTTAATTTGAATAAAATAGATGGTTTCAAAATAAGATTGTATGGGACAAAAAAACAACAAAAAATATAAGAAAAATGCTATCGAAGTTATATAGAAATTTTGAATTTTGTTTCTTTATGTTGCCGCCATTTTCAAACATCTTAGAAATGATACTTTACCTTTATGTATTTTCGCTGCAAACGAATACAGAAGTCCAACAATCGGCAGCCGACTTCGTAAAAATACATCATGATATGTTGTTTCGACATGTTTCGACCGAAAATGAACATGTTTCCGATTGGAGCGATCATTTCTAGTAAAGGTTTCGGCATCCACAATGAGTGAAAAAAATCGAAATGCAAAGAATTTAATTTTCGCCAAACCATTTTCTTGAGATCGAGACGCCAAAATTCTGTTTTCCGATCGCTGGTATTTTCGCAATGTACAAACGATTTTCGACCAAAGCGCAAATTGCAATGATAATAATGCAAACGTGGAATAATTTTACGTTTTTGGTATATAAAACGGATTCAAAGCCGGCAGACGTCATTTAATTAACAATAAATTTACTAAAATAATAGAATTGGAGATAAAATTTAAAAATCGACCAACTTGGCATGAGATAAAAACAGAAAGTGATTTTAACCGTGACAACGCACTTGACAACGCTATTGTTGTCGTAATCGCTTATGTCCTTGCTCATCAACAATAAAAGTCCACCCGTTGTTTAGCGATAGTTTGCTTGCGATGTTTTGCGCAGCGCCCCCATAAAGCGCATTTTTGATCATTTTTGTCTTTTAGCCAGCTCACATATTCAACTGTTCGATTTGACTTGTGAAACTCTCAAAAAGCAATTACACATACGTAAAACAAGATTAGCAAGCATTTATTGCTACTAGCCAACATAAAATTGCAGCGTTGCACTGTTACTCTTTCACTGAAACTAATATTGATGGAAAAAATCAATAAAAAATTATGATAATTATTCATGATAATTATTATAATTATGAAATTATTAAAAAATTAGAAATTATTAAATTATTAGAAATGATAATTATTATCATAATTATGAAAATTATGATAATTATTCATAATTTTTGACGACAATTACAATTTTAGTTTTTGACAAAAATCGCATATTTGGAATAAAATGATTTCTGGTTAGCCCTCCGAATAACAATGTGGCAAGTACGTACATGTGAACATATTATGTTCACATGAATTATTAATCGCAAGTCGGTTTGAAATATTTCAAATAATATGTTAATAGCAACGTGAACCATCGCACAGAACACCTTGACATTGTATTTGCTGTGGCTGACACACAGCGTACTTGGACATCCACTCAATCTTACTTTCACATCTTATGGTAGTGTCCGAGGACAAGAAGATGCTATTCAACGGGTTACCCGCGAGCCAGTACTGAAAATCGGAGCTCACTTCGCTAGTGAAGTAAGTTTATAGACTTCAAGCTTGATGGTAATTTCGAATAGTCCGATACATTGAATTATAGCAAATGATCGCACGATATAAATTCGAGAGATGTTACGTTTGACATTCCGTATGTTAACAGAGCATCCACAGTTCGCAAGGAAGACAAAGTATCGAAGACCAAGTGTGGAAATTGTAGTCCGTTAAAAGCCCCTGGGGCTATTTCGCATATTGGATTGTAGTTGACCGTTACGTCGACCAAGTATGGAAGGTGTAAAAATTGATTTGCTTCTACGCTCGTGATGTTACTGTAGTCTAGATTAAGGATTATCAATGTATTTGCTAAAGGAGTTAACTGAGCACTTGGAATCAAAGACAATATTATGTTCGAGAAATCGACGCTGTAGAGCGTGAGCAAATTAGCGAATGCGTTACTGGATAGCGATGAGATCGGACTGTTGGTCATGATCCGCACTTGCAACTTGCTTTCGCTGCAGCCACCGACTTTGTTGCATGAGCAGAAAGCAAAATCCTGAACGGAGGAGATATTGCTACAAAGCAAATCAATTGTGCTAGAGTTCGAAGTTTTAAATGCGCTGGATATTTCTGTTAACTTGTTATACGGCATGGATATAGAATAAGAATCGGATATTACACCGTCGAAAGCACCTGGTAGTATCGTTGATGTGTTGCATGCTTCAACGCCTATTCCTTCAGACGTCTGTAAGATAAAAGCATTGTCCGCTACAGTTTCGATATTACTCAATACGAAACTGATTCCGGATGTCACAGTTGCAAATCCAGGCGGCTATTACATTGAAAAATTGAACGATTTGAAAATGATGTGTTGAATAACCTTGTTGTTGAAAGTACGAAATGAGTCGATATCGGCGCTCAATGGGGCCCACGAGACGGATGGTGGCCGCAAAATTCGAAGTACCCTTCTAAGGTAATCGTAATATTGGACAACATATTTTGAAACGGAATGAAGGCGTTAGCAGGTATATGAGCCAGTGACATCTATTTTTCAGATAGGGCGAGTGCTTTCTATAAAATTAGGAAACAAAATGCAAGCATTACAAGTGACGATATCCGACAAACAAGTACAGTCTTCGCTGAAAGAGCAAACAGAGCTGCCATTACCTTGTTGGCAATTTAAGCTTCTTACATCACTCAAGAGCGAGAAAAGAAGGAACAATAGGAAAACTAAAATTATTTTGCTTGCTGGCGTTTCATTATGCGAGAAATGGATAAAAAATAACTGTTTGCGAAATATTTTTTACTAACACAAAAATTCTCAGCTTATGATAAGATGTAAGTACTTTATCTCCGCCAAATAGTTGTCAAACCGCTAACAAATTTTATATTCAGCTTTTATAGAAACAAGTTATAAAACTATTCAGATGCTTTTAAATATATTTATTTACCATGTTTTATAATGTTCGGATGCAAATAATATTTGTACTAATGATTTTGTACTTTGTACTTGTACTTTATTTTTGTACTTTTGTTCTTTCAAGCGACAAATGACGCTCCCACTTACTGATCAGTCGATAAATCGTCCTTGGTGACGCATTTAAGCTCACAAAATGATCTACAATCGATTCAGTGGCTGTCGCAGTACTGATACACATGCAGACCAAGGGTGAGTGGTTTCATGCTCAAAGAACTCTTGCAGTTTGAAAGATATTGCAATGAAATTTTACATGTGAACACCCAACATACAGGTCTATAATTTGTGTAAAGTGCAACTTTACAATCACACGCGCTGATTTTCTGGACCTCTCTGAATTTTATGCCAAATTTTTGTCATCACCCCTTACCTCTCATGAACGAGGAAACTGGTGCATGTGAATCGAAATTTTTTTTTCTCAAAAGTCTCTTCAAACCCTGCATGTGAACTAAACATTTAATGTCACAGTAAATGGTGTCGCGAATAAGGAGTGCGGGGGTTGAAATTGATGAGCTCTTTTCGGCAACCTTCGAAGTGTGCAGTAAAATTGCACAGCCCGGGAGTATGAAAATATATATTTAGATAAAAAATTATGAAAAATTCGAAAACCAGGAACTGCACAAAAATGGCGAGAGAATGCTGTAATGACGTCACCTTAAGTGTCTAAAAAGATTTTAGACTGTTTTTAAAGAACAACATTTATGCAGAGTTAAGCAAGTGAAGAAGATAAAATAACAATCGGCTGAATGGTAGTTTTTGCTGGCTTCATCGAAGCTTTAGATTTCCTCCGGTCCATGCACGTACCTTTCCTAGTCATATCCTTGCAACAGCAAAGATAAAATAATTCTAGCAAGGATAGAACACTAGCCCCTGTCCACACGCCCAACAGTCCACCAACGTTACCGATGAAATCTTCAAAGGTTCTGGCATCAGCATCTATCATGATTAATATGTCACGTTCTTCAGGATAAGATATTTTAACATCCGACTGATTTTTGAAGGATAGCACTCTAGCTTCAGCAGCGAGCGTGTTGATGAACTTGGAAAATTGATATTTCCAAATTTCGCACGCATTATCGATATCACATGCAGCCATACACGCTTGAAATTCGGTTTGGAATCTTTCGGAATCAATCGGTGTTACAGTTCCTTTGATTGCGTTAGGTACATCGGGCATGGTTGTATCTTTAAGGAGCAGAGGTACGTATAAAATTGTTTGCGAACACATCTTTTCTGGTGTATCCTCCTCCAGCAGGATAGCAT
>JAQGBA010001704.1:0-12789 GCA_034698125.1 Prionchulus punctatus | reverse complement strand
GCAATGATGACAGTGATGACAGGGGGATGGGGTGGGGGTCTGAAAATTTTGGATGATGTCATTTATGTACGGCCCTTAGTCTAGCTCAACAGAGGGTACAATTGATTGATAGAGGATAGAAAACAGTTTTTTGTCTTATTTCGCGCGGATGTGCCCCCCCCCCCCACTTCACAAAAAAATATTTATTACTGTGCTTATTAAAGTATTCTTCACGAACATTTAACTTAATCTTAGCTTTCAATATTCAAAATCGTATTCATCATCTGAAAAGTCATCAGCAGTATAAGTTCCTTTTCCAAGCAAAAATTCCCTTATGGATGAATAGGTATCATGGGCATAATTGTTCAATTTCACCCTTCTCAAATAAATTAGAGACTTTGACCAATTCATTAGCATCTGTAACGAAGAGTATTTACCAGGCTAGTAACCAGCAACGACATCACAACTTCTAGATGTTGCCCGCCGGCTAAACGCATCAGCCTGCACCAACCTGTAAACTAAATGTTCATGCAGAGTAACAAAGCTTATATATATGCAGTCAGCCATGACGTCAATGACGTCCACTACCGTCCAGAAGCTTCCAGTAACTTCTAGAACATTCCAGAAGG
The DNA here is from genome assembly GCA_034698125.1 of Prionchulus punctatus. Taxonomy (NCBI): domain Eukaryota; kingdom Metazoa; phylum Nematoda; class Enoplea; order Mononchida; family Mononchidae; genus Prionchulus; species Prionchulus punctatus. The sequence goes on along the minus strand of JAQGBA010001704.1, from coordinate 12,181 downwards.
ACGCCTACTAAATTTACAGCAAACCTGCCGGAACATTTCAGAATAGTGCTACGTCGCATGACAATGACTCATCGACACCTACACGTTTCTCGAACCTTCTAGAAGAAAGAAAGAATGGAAACATCAGTGAATCATCAAAATCTTCTAGAACCTCTATGAAATAGTATATAAGGAGGACGATTCTCTATTACTCTCATTCCCATCATGACTTTGTAACTATTGGATGACCATCTCTATTGTAGTTATTTGATATTATTGTAATACCATTCGGATTTACTCTGTTGGATTTGTTATCGCTGGATTTACTTGGATTAATAAAATTCGATATCCTACTTCCTGTGTTGTTGTGGTCTTCTACATTACCTTACTCGGATATTACCATTCAATACGTTACACATCGTCAATAATGAAATTTCGAGAATGAGCAGATTTGTCATGTTTCTGGCTTTCACATTGACTAACAAAGTAGTGCTTAAATTAAATGCATTTGTTGCATCAAGTCGCTTCGAACTGACTAGCAATAATAACCTGATCCCGGACTCCCGAGTAAATGAATTTGGTACTCGGTCGACCAAGTCGTGCTTATTTGGGCATCGGCATCGGCAAGCTCCTTGTCCTCTCCTTGCTTCTTTCATGCGGCATCTCGATTTTGCAAAAGTCATTTTAATCTCTTCTCAGTTTTCGACTTTTGTTTCTCGAGAATTCCTACTTTAAGTTGAGCTTCTTTAGAGTAAAAGGATGTTTCTTTCAACCGCAACACTGTTGTAACCTCATCATTTATTTGGATAGCTGTTGACGGAATTCATTCTTAGCTCTTCGAGGCATCGTTGAACCAATCGAAGTGCAACTGTTTCTACTTTCTGGTCGACTTTCCGAATCAATTTCCATTTCAGCAGTTACAGCGATTTTCACTGCATCTGATGAAAACTTTTGCGTACTCGTCGCAGAAATAGACACATTTTAAGTTTCCAACGCTGCAAAACAGGCTTTTAGTGAGGATTTTAGGTTTTAGCAATTTCTATCATTGTCTGAAATACACACCGAACCTAACGCATGAGCACACCTAAAACTAAAAAGTTCTCAATTCTTATAGTTTAAACTTTGATGCATTTTACACTAACGCTTTACATTAAATGATGTCGTCATTGCTCAACCTCCCCAACCTCCCCGCCAACTGTCATCGACATTTTTCTTCCCCCCCCCCTTGGATGGTGTCATTTAAGTGCGGCCCCTAAGCTGACAAATGTCACTGAGCTACTAAGTGATCCTTAGTCGTTTAACAGCGGCTAGATAAATAAGGTGGACTCCTGTTAACACAGTTAGCACACCATTTCGATTAACATTCCATGTTTTGCCCTGTCAAGATAAAAATTATTGTGCGAACTATCTTTCATGGTATACAGACGAGAACACAAAAAAACACAAAATAAAGTAATCTTTTACTTCAGAACCATGTAACTTAACGCTTACAGTGCCTCGGGAAATGGTACTAGTGAAAGGTTGTAATAATTCATTAAAATCATAGTCAATATGTCACTAATTACCACAATTCACCTTGTTCCATTTAATTCTAAACCTTTTCTTTCTCACTTGTCCATCAGTTATTCGAATATGTCTTACCAAATCTTTTTCCTTTTGTGCGAAAATAGCGAGTAACTCTATCAAAATATCTGCAACTTCAAACAGAGTAAAAAACGACATTCCCAAGAACAGTCCCATGTTGTTTCCGATGTAGATGAACAGATCTCGCACGGTGAATGCTTGGGAAACAATGACGAATCGAATGCTCATGTCGGCAATGAGAAAATCGACGGATAAATAATTTTTTCGAATTTCGTTTTCATCAGACATGTTCAACTCTTTCCTCAATCCTCTCACGTACATTAGCGATTTAGTAATTTGCATTTCATACACCCATTCTGTGCATTGTTCTCGGCATTCGGGGCAGAATATACTTGGAGGGGTAGTCAAATAGGCTGTCATAACATCTCGTTGGCACACAAGATCTTTGGGTTCGATACATAGGCTCAGGTTACCAGTAATCCCGAACCGAGGTGCATTCTGTTGAAAAAGTTTCCAGACAGCTATAACGGGTGTAGCGAGACACTTGCATTGCAACGAAATTTTCATAAAGATGCATTGCATGCGGCAAATAGTTTTCATATTAATGTTGTTTGTGGACGGTGACACGAACAAGTCAGCTGTACTTTTACACAAGCCTAAATGTTCCACATTGCGTTGATAAAGAACGCGACTGATTGAAACCTTTGTGTTGTAACCAGGTGTAAGGTAAGAGTAGGGATCAGTTGTAAGATAAGTGACATAATTTGAACCGTGAATGGCAAACATAAACCCTGCTCCGCGTTTGATAATATCATTACCGCACGATTCATTTTGATTGATGTACATCAGGAGACTCAAACCTTGGTTTGATGAAGTAACGACATAATTTTCTTCGTTATAAACGTTCAGGTTGAGTCCAAAACCAACTCTTACCAACGGGTTTTCTGAATGAAATTATGTATTTTTAAACGAAATTTACTCTGAAACTGGCTCGACATTTGTCACCTGGGTATTGTTGTTCCAATTGTTGTTTCGACAATAGATTTCCAATGTTAAATGTAAAAGCGAATAGACCATCACTCATATGGTTGTAAAAACCGTCGCTGCAATTGAAATCTCTGTTCTTCCACAAACATTTAACAATACTATTTTCAAAAGGGAAGCCACTCGTTCTCGCCAATTGTTCAGTCCCGTACATAAAAAGTTTGCCTAGACCGCCTTCATCGACTACTTGGCTTATCGCGGTCGGTATCTTGCTTTCACACGATCTTTTTTCCTAAATCAAATTGTTCGACATGCAAATTCATATGTGTAAAAAAAATGTGTGATTACTTCACGTAATAACGTATCCATTTGCTCGTTACGATTTTCAGCATAGTGAGCCGCCATGTAGACTGGCATGTTTGATGCATTCCCCACACTATTTCTTCGGAGCATGGTCATTGGTGTAAAGGTTATCGAGGGAAACATGAAACTCGTTTCTGGTTGATATACTTCGTTTGTATTCGTATTTTTCTTCAGATAAATCTCAACATTTAAACTCGACTGATACAGGAAGAGAATAAGCACAAACGTAAAAATAACTTTCCAAATTGTTCTCGTGACGAAAGATAAGCCGGATTTGCCGAACATATATATCAGCCCGTGAATAGTTGTCGTCATGCAGAATTCTCTCCATTTTGTTAACATTTTTTCAGCATCAACCTTCACAGCTCACTGTAATATTTGCAATAAACCTTATGGTTATTTGTAATACATATACAAAAACCTCACATGTTAAAATGACATTAATTAAATTAATTAGGCGACGAAATAACATAGTTGTCATAGAATTAACGCGTCAGGAGTCTCGTTTTAGTTCGCTCGAATCAATTTTATTTTTAATATCAATACTGATCACAATATCGTTTTGGCAAACTGTGACGTATGTAAGGGAATATTCAGCACTGAGCTGCAACTGTAGAACCTAAGTAAAGTGTGCATTCAAAGTTCACTGTTTTGCTATCTTAACCTTATTCAAGCTATATAACTAAGCTACGCTAACATTATGGGGTAATTTGTGAACATTCGTTTCAGAGTCGTGTGTTTTCGATTGTAAATTTGAATGAAATGTCAAAAATTGACCACCACACGTGTTTAATGGATTTTCCTTTATTTGTGATACCACTTTGTGATAAGAACAGTTTAAAGGCTGCTATTTGAAACAGTATTGCCACATATATGCTCTATCAATAATTATATCCAACATTGTTAATTACAACACATTTTTTTGAAAAATATGGTGAATAAGTGACATTTTTCCATGTGCAAACAAGCAAAAATTGTACATATTAACTACAGATTTTCTAAGAAGCAAACACCAAGAATCATTCCAAATTTCTTGTACACTAGCTCAATGCTCAAAGCTAGTGTGGTGCCATGCTCAAATGACATCATGCAAGAGTTTTCGACCCCCACCCCCTCCCCCATGTCATCCATGTCACTTTTGCTCGAATTCCCCCCTAGCATGACATCGCTTTTAGCCAGACCCCCCAAATCAAAAATTTTTATATGATCCAGTTCATCATTTGGTTAAAATCAAACCGAAATAAGAACGTTTTGCTTTGCGTGTGTTTTGAAGCATACAACATATTTTCTCTCATCTTTCAGCACGAAATACAGTTTGGAAGTTTGAATTTTGACTCCATAGTTTACACATGAAACACTTTACACAATACTTTACACTAAGTGATGTGGGCAGATATGGGCACCGATATGGGACAACGCGGGCAACCTGCTGCTGGAGAACTCGTTTGGCCGGCGATAAAGGGGTATCGTTACTGATGATTAGGGGGGGGGGGGAGCTAGGCCCGCTAGGCATCTTAGCATGGCTGGTTACAGTCATACAATCCCTGAGTTACAGTAATACAGTCCCTGGGGGAATGTAAATAGCTTGTTTTTTTTTACAACTTCAAACTTACTTCTTCATCAGTAAGCAATATTTACCTTTCAGGATTATTAACATTCTTACAAAACCTCCGTAATCCCCTGATCATCCTGGAATGTTATTAGTGATCATTATTTTAATCGTTATGTGAAATTTGTTGGTTAGTTTCTGCTAGAATAGAAGTTAATATATTTTTATTTCTGTGAGTCGAGGTTTAAAATATACGACCAGATCCGGAACCACGACAACAGCGGCCTCCATTACAAGCCGCTTCCGGACTAAGGGGACCTCCAAGGGGGCAATCAATAGCCCCCGACATTTCCAACAAAGTTGTTTTTTCGATTATCAAAAGTGACAAAAACCATGGAACAATCATCCCTGAAAATGGAATCATGAAAACTATTGTGAAAGTTCGTTTGGTGAACTCACGACACCTCGCTTGATTTCGTTTCCAATTTGCAAGTGATTAAGAGATATTCTTTTTACTTCAACTTTGTACATATTCAAAGAGTGGTTTCATGCGCACCTGATGGGAGACTTGCTGTAAGAATTGACTCTACAAATAGGTTTAGTCTCCTCAGAAATATATTCAGCTGATTTAAACACATGTTATACAGTTTTTACACGATTATTAGGTAGTATAAATTATTTCGTTCAATTCCCAACCATTGTATTGAAAATCGTGCTTAACGTTGATTGAAATGTCAAACAGTTTGAGGCTGCTATTGTAACACAGCATTGTCACACATATGCTCTGTCAATTTTATATCCAATTTTGTTGATTACATCATAGTTTGTTGAAAAGTCTGTTGAATAAGTGACATTTTTCAATGTGCAAACATGCAAAAATTCGAGCATATTACTGTTTTTCTCAGAAACCAAACATTTACTTCAACAACGATATTTTGTATAGTTTTTGATAAGGCACAAAAATTTTGCATAAAGTTAAGAAAAGGCATGAACGTTATTGCGCTAAGCATAAAAGAATCAAAATGCGACATTTAAAATGCTACAATAACGGCACATTATTACAATTGTTAAATGCGTTGCAAGTTTTAATTCTTACGTTCTTAAATTGAAGCAAAAAATTACCTCGAAATTTATTACAAGGTTTAAACAATCGCCTAAATGGAGATAAGAAAAACAAATTTTCCAATGTAAATCGTACAAAATATGAATGAAACCCTTTTCAGCATCTAATTTTGATAGAATGTGAGAGAAAAATGCCAAATATTCTTTATTTAGTGACGCAAGTAACTTTTACATTCGAGCAACATGGAAACAAAAAATGCTCTGCTTTCCTGCAAGAGCGTTGAGGAGTATACCTGAACGTGAATACGATTTGCCGCCACTCAACATAATAATAGTTATAATCTTTATTGGTAAAACACACATTAGCGAAGCTATTTTCCAGGAGTCAAAACCACAAGTTTTAGTGCATGTCGACTATAAGTGTCGCATAACTGAAAATTGCATTGGTCTTTCCGTATTTAAAGAATGAGGAGTAGTAGCACAAAAATTTCAAAATATTTTTCCTTTAGTATTTTTCAAACATGCGCAAACTGCTAGAAAAATATAAGATAATCCTTATCCTCAATAATATTCTCTATTTAACCTACGAGAACAAGAACAAATGAAATCAATGTCGTTCTCTAAAGAGACATTGAATTTTATGCATAACTAGCATCTAAATAAACAAAAACAAATTCTAATGAACAAAACAAGAAACAGCTCTTGTAGTATTTAACGCAACGTTAGTTCCATGTGATGTAGAGAAAGTTATTTTTAGATTTCAGTTTTAACTCACTGAGTCTTATTCTGTGCCTTGTTGCTCTGAAACGAATGTACAACATTAAAAATATTGTTTTCTCAGTTGTTTATAACTACACTTGAGTGAGACTTTAGTGTGATTTAAATAAATGATATACGTTTAATTGGCGTTTCTGATGGTTCGGCTTATAAAAAACTGTACCATTCAGTGGCTTGATTTGTCCCGTTCATCAATTTGAAAATGGGCGAATATTGTGATTTATTTGTTTGTATTTTCGACATGATTGGCGCACGCTTTTTAATTATTGGTACATTGTATATTTATGAATTTTGTGCGAGCGTCGATGTTTCAAGAGTTTATTTACCATATTCGAGTATGTAGACAATGTTGTTTACTTGACGCATTATGATGTTTTATTTTAATAAATATGTCAGCATCAAAGTGGGCGAAATCGGAGTCTGTTTCATATCGTTCGAATAAATCGTCCATATTTTTTTTCTAAATCGTTTGATGGTACGTAAATCAAACCGATATGTTTACAGCTTTTGATTTCCCTGTTACTCTGTGCAACAGTTCTGTTTGGCATTTCCATACCTTAGGTATGACTTTTTACCTAAATGAAACCTTAAAAATTGAAGAAAATTCTGAAAAATCACTATTTTTGAAAAACATGCAATTTTTATCATAGAAGCACCGATTAGATAACGTATGCTAATTCAACGATATATATGATAGTATATGGCTCATCGGGTTAGTATAGACTTGCTTGATCGCTTGATAGCTAAATATATCTACACTCATTCATGCGATAACATTGAAAAAGGCATGGCCATGGCGTGTGTTCAGATAAATGACAATGCAAATAAATGTGTTGAGATAAATGAGCATACAATATAACTAGCCATAAGCAATCGATGCACACGGTACTGTCTGTTAGTATGCTGAACGTCTGTTTTTCTTTATACCGAATGAGGCTTCAAGTGATCTTGGAATTGCTGCCAGACAGTCCACGACTTCACCAGAATCGCTCCAGAGGTCGAAATTGGTAATCAGTCTAGGGTTTCGATTCGGATTCTGAAAATGAAGCTGCAGAACCAGGCATGTCAACGAAACGCCATACAAATGCAACGAGTGCAATTGCGTCAACCAGTCAAGGTCGTCAAAAGCAACAAAAGATAGCACCAAGGTCTATACTAATAAGCATATGCTGATGAATTTAAAATTGTCATGCATTTTCAGGGTTCAAGAACAAGCGAAAGTCAACAAGAGAATCAACATGCAAACTTCTCTTCCATGCTAGAAAAATTAGCTCGCCCATTTCGCTACCTAATCAGCTATACATGAAAACACATATCAAAATAGCAAATGAAGGAAACAATAGCCGCACAGTACAAAGCATCAGGAAGGACGCGTGCCAATGAAGTAGCACCAATGTAGTTCTTATTCGACCGAACAGTCTCAATACACATCCTTTTTTAGTGTTAGCTGAACCAACTTCAACACCAGTCGCCCATGAGCAAAGTGCAAGTGAAGACAAAGCTGATGAGGTCGCATCCAACACTACTGACTATATGGCTACAAATGCATTCATGTTCCCAGAATATTACTCTATGCAAGAACAAGACATTCAAGCAGCACATCAGTAAGTCGCATATGAATTCATGTAAGTATCTTGATTAGTCAGACGTTTCACAGCTTATGCTTTTAGGAGTGGCCAAACTCAAGCTAGGGTGATGGCTGGATCGCAGTACTCACTCAACAGTTTGTTCGAACATGATACTTCCATAGGTAAGGAAGTGCTCGCCAACTGTCATACTGACATTTCCAAATGAAGAAAGCCTTCTTTGCTAGAAGCCGATAGATACAACGCGTTTATGAGCAATTTCTTTGGAACGACTGAGACAACTACACCATCTTTTGATTAGACTACAACTGAAACAATGGCGCACTATAAGAATACACTGGTGCATGAGCCGCCTTCTGATTATCCAACAACTACTGACCTTTCTGTTGGAGAGATTAGCATTTTTGGCTCTTCGGCAGTTTCTGACCAAGCAATGAGTAAGTCAGCAGGTCCAAACCTGTTGAGTCAGTCATGGAAACACATAATGGTATGGCTAATCCGATACACCCCAAACATTTTCAGATACGATTTCTGACAAATCATTGGCTACAGAAACCACAACAACCGCGCTACAGCAAGAGAGAGACACGCAAGACTCATGTCAGTGGCCAGAGGTCCCCGACAATAATCCTTGGATTGACAAACTTCAAAACATGGAAGTTCTAACTGGTGAGCATAGTCACAATGTTCATTGTACATTTCTAAATACATTGTGAGTTCATCGCACGTTTACAGAGGAGCCACAACATTACATCAAAAAATTGGGTGGGTGTTATTTTTTTAACTCGAGAAAATACGATTTTAGTGATTGTAGGTCGAATAGAAGGAAAGCCTAATTCCGCGACAGAAGTGACCGTAGCTCTTCAGTAACGCGTCATAGAGTGTTCTCACTTGTCTCAATCGATTCAGCATCATCGATTTGACCGGAAAATGCTGTGAAATTATTTACAGTAGCATCAATGGACTATTTAGGCTGGGTTGACCAAGGGTCATCTTTTCTTGCATTTTTGTGCTCATTTTTTTGACCCACCTCCATTCCAAGTACCACAACTTTAGATAGCGGCGTCCAAAAAATAAATCTTTGTATGTCCCAGACTCAGAAAAAGACGCTCTATCGAATGGGCTACCTTAAAAAGTAACTACGAAGAATTTGTTTTTTGCGAATCGACAGAAAAAGGTCCAAAAGTTCCAAAAATTGGCGAAGTCACTCTTAAGGCAAAGTAGAAAAGTAAAATCATTGGATTGGCCCACTTGTTTTTTTTACATGTTTGTAGAAATTGGCAACATTTCAGAGTTCAAGATTTTTAGTTCTGAATTAATAAAATGTTTATTGATAGCAAATCAATGTTTGGCAACTTGCAAATAATTTTGTCTATTCATGGATGGGTTGCATTTATACCTCCTCCAAAATTTTCTTTTTTTAGTTAGAAGTTTGTAAATTTTCCTTGAAAATTTAACTTTTTTGGAACTGCTAAATTTAAATTTTGGAGTGAAAAGTTGAAAGCAGTAGCTCAATTCTGTAGAGAAAACGTTCCAAATTTGTTGATTGATGCGCAATTACTAAATTTGTCACCCAGCTTAATGCGTCAAGGTAATCTTCCATACTTGTGAAATCACTTTTTCGAAGTTGTAAACAATTACAACACCGGCAGGTTTGGTCCGGAGAGCCAAAAAGATATCGAAGTGTATGGTACTGTGGTCCGACAGGCCGAAAGGAGGTTCCATTCAACTCCACAAATACATCACGATTGCTGCAAAATATGAGGTCGAGACACGAAGTGCTTCTTGTATTAAAATTAATATTGAATTCAATTGTCTTCGTCGGCACTAACGAAACTTTCGGCTTGCTGGTTTCGTCGAAAATCACATTTACCCATTGGATCAACATGTGACGGAGGCCCTTGCAATTTATGTTTTACTTTTTTATTTTTATACAATTTTTCCTACACTCGCAATCCCATGATCATTGCTTGTAATGATTCATGGTGATTCAGCGTTTTAACTGTTAGCTGAACCTTTTCTCTTTTCACTTAATCGTAATGTAGCCTGTTGGTGCAGCCGTCTCGATTATGAGCAAGGCGCCCAACGTTAGTAAATCAAATTGAATTCATTTTGTTTAACTTTCATTTCATTTTTATAATAAAATATTCCTTCTTTATTCACACTTAGTAACAGGAAATCACCTCCGTTACAGACGATTTTCCCTTTTCAAACAACAAGGTTAGGGTTGACAGCTTGTTTTTCTTTTAATTCGGAAGAAAGCTTTTTGTATTTTGACCAAAAAGCAATTGACGAGTCTCGTCGAAAGCATAACCCGTTAATGACTTCATTGCTTCTTGAATAAGCATACCATTTTTTCAGAAATCCTTGAGCTTTGGTAGTTGAAGTAAATGTAAGTTTTAAAGGACGAGCTCAAACAGCTCGACCTTCCGATGTAGGTTTGCTTAATCTATAAACGCTAACTAGGCTCCCGATTTGTTGCCCAGCGACTTCCTCCATGACTTTTTTGGTGGTTTCGTAATCATTCAAATTTTCGGAAGATTCTCGATCTCGAAACAAACGAGTTTTGTAATCCAAGTTTGTTCCTTGGACACTTTTTTCACTATTGTAGCAATGGAGAGCTGACCTTCCCATTTCCACTCGACGTTTCATTGACTTCCTTAGGTTATTCAAAATCTTTTAACTGAGCAAGTAATTGTTCACTGTTTCTTCGAACTATTTTATTCTACTTTCTTGTTTATTAAATCCTTCAATTCTTGGAATGCAGCAGAGCATTTGAATTTAAAATCGGGCGATTTAAAATTCTTGAAATCCTGCATTTCCCATTTGAAAAAATCTTGGCAAGTTCATGCCAAACATGCCAAGTCCATGACAAGATCTTGCATGTGTTTTGGCAAGAATTTGTCGAGATCTTGGCAAGATATCCAAACTTGGCAAGAATCTTGGCAAGCTTTCAGGAAATATTTCCTGTTTCTTGCTTGTGTACTTTTTCGTTTTTTTTTACTAAAAAGTTGTTCCTGGTATATAGACACAGTTTATTTATTCCATTATCAGGCCACAAAGAAAATAACTGCAAAGACATTGTAAAAGCTCCAGTCTGTCATGGCATGGTGACATGGCACAACCAACCAAAAAAAGAAAATCTTGCCATCAAAATGGTGACAAGAAAATTATGTAAAAATTTATAATAAAATACCCCAATCAGAATATTTTTCCTTCAATTCTTCAATCGCCTTAGTACCGCCTTGAATTTTAGCATCTTTTAAAAGCGCTTGAAGTTGACATACACGCATCAAAACGTTTGAAGCCTTCATTTCATAGTCGTTATCGGATACATCGTCTCTCTCGCTGCATTCATTGCAAATTTGCCATCCAATATATGGTTTTCCACCATCCGTCCCATCTAATTGATCGAATAAATCCCAATAAAACGAATATTGAATATTCTTCCTATGAAAGAAAATTAGATTAGGCATAAAACATAGGAATGCCTTTACAAGGATGAAATTTGCAATGTGCAGTTGCCATTGCAATGTTTGTAAACTGTAATTTTTTGTCATTCATATACTCGAATTCTTATTTCGAAACATCTGTCTACTGCTAGCTATTTTTGTAAAGTTTTGCTAATTGTAAGACTTCAGCTATCTATCTATTAATCTCCCATAGCCCATACCCACATTGCCATTTGGCTAACAGAGATATCTCCAAGCAAATTAAATAAAGGAAAGATTCTTACCTTTTGCCGTCTCGGCCAACCTGAGCTCCCACTTCGAAAGCTTCTTTCGCTTTTTGATCTTTATTGAGCGCGAGTGATCGTTTTTATCTTGCCAGCTAGATCACATTTCGCCTTCGCTTTTTTTTAAATTCGTTAAATCATACCGTTTCTTTGCCAAAGCCACCTCGATGATTATCTTTGCCCACACGCCTGTAAGTAAAATAAATACACTGTAAGTGTAAAGTATTGTAAAATACTGTAAAATCAAGTCAAGTGTAATGAAAAGATGCAAAACTCCAAAAAACTAATTTTTTACCTTTGCAAATAGCAAAAGCGCATTCATCTTGTAGTTGTAAACGTGACCTCGATTATTTTATCATTTTTTATTGATGTCGACAATAAGTAAACGTTTAAATTGCGACTACCCTAAAAGCGATGAAGAAAATCCCGAATCGTTGCTCCCACATCATTAATGTCCACTGACAAACTCATTAAATATCCAACGATTTTGCAGATTAGCTATTCCATAATTCAGCTGCTGGTTTAGAAGCTGGGAGTAATTCTATAGCATAAGAACCGTAA
>JAQGBA010001703.1:0-12789 GCA_034698125.1 Prionchulus punctatus | reverse complement strand
AAAGTACTGACAAAAAATAAAATATTGAAAAGTCTCTTTAGTCTTAAATTTTTTGTCATGAAACACTACTTCTAAAATTAGTGGATTTTTTTGGATTTTTTGGATTGGATATAAATTTGGATTTGGATGGGGTTTTGAAAGTTGGATTGGATTTGGATTTGGGTTGGATTTAGGTTTTGACTTTTTGGATTGGATTTGGTTCCATTTTCAAATCCAATGTCTGACCTGGGGATGGAAAAGGACAAAAAATTTTTTGCTTTTGTTTTGCCATATTTCCATTTTTTACTTCATAATTCGCGACTGTGGCGAGATAATTTATAGACACTATAACGATCAGATCAGAAAGAGATCAAAGATTTTACCTCAAAACGAGCTTAAAAATTGATTGATTCCATTTTAGGAAATGGATCGCTTTCATTCAAATTCTAGAAGCAGTGACGATGACGATGACTATAGTTCAACAAACCAAGGATTATATAACTCAATAAGTAATCAAAATCGATTGGTTGACAAGGGCAATAAAGTACAAAGAAGTCAATCGATATCAAACGAAGTTACTACTGGTATAAATGCTTTGGTAAGTAGCAAATAACAACAGAATTTTTTCACATTTGTGTGTGTGAGAAATACAATTTGAAGTATTTTTTGATGATGCTGGACACATGAAAAAGTTCAAAGCATTTTTAAAATAAAGTACTATCATCACAAAGCCAATCTAGAGAAATGTAAAATAAATTTTGGAGGGAAAAGTAGAATCATGTTTGAACATAAAGTGTAAAAGCAGTTGTAGGTCGATTTTTGTTACATAAACAGGATTGCTGCACCCACATTACTTTGCCCAAGGCATGATTTTATACTAGAACTGGTCCTTGCTAGAACTACCGGTCCTTGCTCTGGAAGGAAAAAAGCTATTATTTCTTTATTGGTTATGTCGCAATTGTATTTTCTCTTTGGTAACATACACAGTTATTCTCTGTACTTTGCATTGCAGCAGCAGCACTAGGAAGAATGCAGGAAGAATTTACAATGTTTTTCGTGGTGTTAAAATTACTCACGGTCAGAAATGCATCAGCTTTCTAAAAAATGGCAACCTAAGAAAAAAATTTGTGAGGCAGCTAACCAGCAGGCAACGGCAGACGCTTATATACAGTACATACAATAGATGCAAGGAAAGCATAAAATTTTTGGTGTGATGCAAAAAAAAGAGTCAAAGCGTTGATGATAGCAGCAGGGCATACTTTTGAGTATCGAAACAGAGTTACATGACACCACAAAGGCTGTCAACTGCATAATTATGTATAGTTCAAGTTACAATATAAATAAATGCCGAAAATAAAGTGAAAGTAAAACTATTTTTAATTCATTCTAGCCCGTTTCATATTCAAAATTTATTGGACCATGCGAAGAAGGTTATCAAAATTACGAAGGATTAGCTACGGCTGCTTTAAATAGGCATCATAAAAATTGGAACAATTACGAAAATCCGAACGCCTATTTGTGTCCGCCAAGTTTCAATTATAAACGAGCCGATATGAGCGATGTGGCTATGAGGGAATGTTTGCGTCCATATGGAGAAGAACTTTCGAAAATGGAAAGAAATCGAATTAAACAAGAAAACGATCGACGTGGCGACACGGCCGAACGTAGGATGTTCAAATTTCTAACTCTTCTCACTAGCCAGAACGTTCTCGCGCCTTGGATTGTGTTCAAAAATTTAAAAATTAATGGCGACCAGCATCAAGCGGCGATGTTGAAAGAAATTTTCCCCGATTTTTCAAACAAAAGAGGTGAATGCGATTTTCTCATTATCGGGCCGAAAATCGGGATAATCATCATCGAAGTAAAAGCCGCATATTTTGAAAATAAATCAGAGTCGTCAAAAAATGATCCCGATCCGTCGAACAACGAAGATCGAAGTATTTCGGATAGTTTCAAAAAAGCTATTCGTCAAGCCGATCAAATGGAAGAAAAAATAAGATATTTTAGTAAACATAAAAAATTGCCTCTTCCACTTATTCGAAAAATTATTTTTTTCCCGAATTTGGAAGCATCAAAATGCATAGGAAAATCGAAATGCAGACAAATACTTTCTAATTATAAATCATATTTGAAAATGTTTAAAGAACATTTGGATATAATTGATGGTAATCCGAATCGATCGCAATACAAAGTCGAAAATTTTTCTTTTGACAATTTAATTGGGTTAATTTTTCAAACGTGCCAGAATCCGAAATTTCTCAACGACATGCTCGTCGAGGCGGCGAGAAACGATTATTTGGTACAAAGAAAATGGTCGCCATCATTGGACGAAACGCTCGCACATTTTCGTGACTTGCCCGAAATTTTGGATCGAAACGATTATGAAACTTACACAAAAATATTCAAAGTTTTATCATCGTTTAAGGTGGAGGATAGCGTTATTCGAGTCGATACACCGACGAAAGATATACTCGAGGATCTTCGGAAAATTCAACAACAAAATCCAGCTTGAAAACTCGATGAAATGTCTTTATTGAGGCCAACAACATATGTAAGTAACATTTTATTACTTTATTAGTTACCAGGATAATGGGCACTCAAAGCTCTAGGGTGTTTGTGTTGAGAATTTAGTATTTCAAGTTTTTATAACGCATCAAGGATGACTTTGAGTTTGTATACATATATGAAAACATTTTTCATCAAGTGTGCCAACGAGTGAGTAAATTTTAGTAATATACTGACATAGAGTAAAAAAATTTGAAGAAAATTTCAACGTCAAGACAATTTTGACTTTCTTTCTAAAAAGTGGAATATGACACAATAGAGTATTTGAAGCTTTTTTTACTTGTGCTCAGGGCAGTTACTCAAATGTTAAAAAAGGAGTATTGTGTGGGCATATAAGAGGATATTTATTGAGTTTGAATGATATTTGAATATCAGCTGTGGAAATTTGATTTTTTAAGGGCATACATATACTTCACATACAACCATGCAAATGCAACAAAAGTATATATGTGCAAGTGTAAATGAGTGTGTAAAATAATGTTTAAAAATCTTATCTTTTCAGGATCGAATCGGAGATACCAGCATGGGTTTACGAGTGTTGAAGATTATGAGTCTTACACTGCATCAAGAAGAAATTTTACAAAGTCTTCATCCACTTCAACTTTGTTTTGGCCATGCTGGGACTGGGAAAACGATCGTTTTGCAGGCCAAGATATTGGAATTACTCGAGAAAGGTCATCATGTTACCGTCATTTCGTCTACTCCTTTCGTACATCGATACAAAACACTATTCGACAATAATGGTTATTGAAATTACGCGATTTACAATGAATGTTCTTTTATTGACCACTTATTGTGGGGTACCACCATTGATAGCTCCGAGAACAATGTAGATATTGGTGGTTCATTCGATATTCATGAGTTCAAAAATATTATTATACAAACTATACAAAGCCTTAAAACGGTTTTTTGGAACAATCCAACTATAGTCGAAATGAAGCCAATGGTCACCAGGTCGTGGCTATTCCGATTGGAAGCCTATATCATGAAACATTTTGATTTATTATGCAATCGTTTATGCCGTCTGTTGAAAATGGCGAATAATTGTCACGTTTTCTATGACGATATGAAGGTTGTAGGAGGGATCAAAGAAGAGATTGATACGAGTTCGAGCTCCATGATCATTATATTTTTATCAGCCGTATCGAACATTTACTCTAATCAATTTAACGTTTGGATCGCCTTACATCCAACTTATGCGACTAAGCACAATGTGAATATCAATACCATCGAATTTTTCAAATTCGTCGCCGAGGTATGTGGTTTTTCGGTTCCATATCTCGATCAAATCATGCGTTATTCGAACGAAGTTTACAATTGCCTCTTGCCGCTTAGAGACCCTAAAGATGTTTTATTATATCCTTCATCGATTTTCACTGTTTCATGTCAAAAGAAGAAGCCCGAACCAAGTCATAAAATTCAAGGTGTAAGACCGAATTTGCGGTCAGTGAAATACTTCGATTGGTTCAATGATGTATTATTGGAATTGGTGCAAGAACTGCCGAATTTGATCGAGGAAGAGATCGAGAATTTCAGGCGGGCGAACGCGGTTTTTTCGAGATAATTTCGTCGGAATTTTATTTACATTCGACAATCACACCAAATTGTATTTCGAATCTATTCAAAATTTGCTATCCGAAAAATTTTCAAAAATGGGCATTCCGGTGAATTGGGCAATGACGCGTCAGCCTCAAGGAAAATTAACCAGCAATAATAAATCGCCCGATTTTATAAATTGTACTGTTATGATCGATTATAGCGAATCGGTTGCATCGTACGAATGGCCGATATTATATCACATAATTATTTGGCCAAAATGGTTATACGACTTACAACGCAAAGACTCGGACTCATTTGAAAATCGCATTCATCAAGCGAGATCCAGATCGATGTCGACGTTTACAGAAATTATTTATGCGTACCAGTGACCAAAACAGCATTACAATTTTGGATTAAATTATACATATAAGATAAATTGACAAATTTCAGCATCGAAGAAGAGGTTTATCTTTTTTGCTATAGTTTCTTTTGTCAATTTTCTTTTCTTCTTATTAAAATTATTTTGCATTTTTATATTTCTTTTGATTTTTGACAATTAACATTTTATATTTTTTTAACTTTTTTCTATTCTTTTGCAGCTCAACTTTTATAAAATATATTTGAACCAATTTTTAGGGTGAATCATTGAAATATTTGAAATAATCAATAATATCTGTTGACTATAGGACTACTGAATAAACTGTTTGGCTATATATTATAATCACACTTCAAAATAGTGGAAAACATGTTCACTAAAAACAGGATTCTCACAGTAAAAAGAATACGTACACGTATGGTACAATCCAGAGAAACAAACTGTACACTGTTTGGATTGAGAGTTCCTCAAATGCTGCCACTTGCATACTACTGATGATAGGAGCGTTATTGTATTTCATGATGGTGTATTATAGATGCGCTACAGAGAAACGAGAATAAAGATGAATAGGGTTTTTAACACAGGTCTATACCTAATACACAGGTCCTATGTTTATACACGGCGTTTTGCATGAATTTTGACACAATATTCACTGTACCAAACTTTTTACTGATAAGTTTTTTATATAAAAATTTTACAGGAATCGATAGATGCAAACAAGATCTGCAAGCAAAATTAGCAAAATATCTTGCTGCCTTAGATTTTTACAAAATATAGGTTCATGAAATATCCTTCAATAATCAGTAGTAAGCATTATGAAATTACTGTCAGGGGATTTATGAATCAATGTCGACAATACTGATTTCAAAATGTATAAGCGTTTGAATTTTTATGTGACATACTGCACCTTTTCAGGCGTTATCCGACACGGAATAACTAGAAATTGAACATTACAAACTTGTTGACTGCTTTAAACACTATCGTAGTGAATGCAGCAAATCTTGACATTCATGCGACATGCCACTCTATCTCGATATGCAAAAAAATCTCGACATGCAAAACAGAATTTGAACAGAACATGTGGGGGAATTGAAAGATTCTGGGTCCCCGTTTTATGTATCTCGTTAAATGCTTATTACTAATTATAATGTCATATTTATCAAATTATAGTTTGAGAAGCGCATCATGATATATACAAAAGGATTAAACATATTCAATTAACTTAACATATCTGTTGTATTGCTGGTTAAAATTCGGGCACAGAGAAACTTTGGTAGAACTGACCATTTGTGAATTGGTTTTTCGTCCCAATCTTTGTAAGAAGGAGAAGAAGGAGATTAATTTCTTAATCTTCCCATAAAATTAGTTAAGGAAAGGCAGAATATTTGATGTTTTAATAAAAATTTGGCTGTAGCAAAGCGAAAGAAAAAGGCAAAACATTTGTCTGTTTTTTTTTGGTTTTCTAATCAAGCTTTGGGTTGAACGAATGTTGTTCTAGGGCAGGGATGCGCAACCTGTGGCCCGCGGGCCGCATGCGGCCCATGAAGGTCTGTTTCGCGGCCCGCCAAAAACCCGCCCAGTACATTTTTCATTCAGCCCCAAACAACGGATTTTTTTCATAACTAACAATAAACAATGAATAGTTGAGTTGTGACATTAAGATGAGAGAGTGTTTTTATGACACTATTTTTTTGTATGTACTGTTGTTCCATTCACACTATACATAGTTACTGATTGAACATTTATCATTAAACTATTTTGATTTTAATTAATCGTCCAATTTCTCCCTTGTAATGCCTCCAAAGACGAAAAAACAGTGAACAATTTCGGTCGAAAATCGAACTTTTAAGGGTGAATGGAAAATTAATTTCTTCTTTTCACTTCGCGAAACTGGCAATTTGCCAATGTGTGTCCTTTGTGGAGACACAGTTTCTGTTTTGAAAAAAGCTAATTTGGAGCGCCACTACAGTACATAAGACAAAATTCGATGAAAAATTTCCAGACCATGCTAGTAGGAAACTTGAGTGTGAAATGGAATTACTTGATTTGAAAAATCAATTAGCACTCAAAGAAAAGTTGACTGAATCTAATTTGGTGTCATTTTGGGCTGACATCATTCCTTCAAAATTTACACATTTAAAATCTTGTGCCCAGAAACTTATAACTATGTTCGGTAGCACATATTTATGTGAGTGAATGACATGAACATAATAAAAAAAGCAGATCGAATCTTACTGATGTTCACCTTCATCAACTTTTACGATTAAGTTGCACATGCCTAGTTCCAAGATTTTCTTATTTGTCAAAGCGCATGCAAAGTCAGATATCTCACTGATATTACTGGATGAATGTAAAGTTTGGTGATATAAGAACTGATGTATATAAATATGTAACATAAAAAATGAAATCTGATGTAGTTCAGTACAGTTTTTGTTTTGTTTGCTTGCTATTTTAATTTTTAGAAATGTACCTTTTTATTAGTTTTAAATGCTAAAGAATGTTTTCTTTTTTATTATTCATTTACTTGTACTGCATTTTTCATTATTCATTTATCAATAAAACTATAACATTAAAATATGTAGTATGACTTTTTTAATTAATATTTTACTGGTGTGGCCCGCTGCTTATCAACCAACTACTGATGTGGCCCGCTTCAGAATAAGGTTGCACACCCCTGTTCTAGGGTATTGGATGTTTTCACAGGGCCAAAAACCTAATTTACGATTGAAATTTATGGTCAAAGGAGTCGTAAAAGCTTTTTCCATCAATTGTTTCGGATCGAACACGACTTCGTCATCGATCGATGTCGGCGTTTTCGAAACGACGGCCGACGATGGTGACAACGATTGAGAATCGCGTCCTTCGTCGGTAATCGTGGTCGAAAAGGAAATATTGGCGCTAGGCGATGATTTAGCGGACGTAGCCGTATTCGTATTCGACGGCAGAGGAACCATATCCAGATCCCAAATGGGTAAAAATTCCAAAAGATCCCAAGGATGAACCAAATAAACTTAAAAAATAAGAAAAAATATGTAATTCGAGGATAAATACATACAGTGGGCAAAAAAAATAATCATACACCTGAAAATTTTTGGCGTTTTTGTTTTTAAACATGCATAACTTGCTTAATATTGACGTTAATAAAAAAAAGGGGACTGGTAACAGAAAGAGCAACTCTTCTTTGACAAGAAAACGTTCTTTGACTTTAGGCTTTCGTTTTTCTGTGCTGGAAATGTTTATACAAACATGGACCTCCTGAAAAAAACCAGCCAAAAAAATAATCATACATTTGCATTTTTCTTCGATTTTTTAATATTCACTGTAAAAAATTTATGTTTATGTTGATTTCTAATTTCGCCTATAAAAGACGTAGGCTGTAGCATCTAATTTTACTCTCAGTTTTTGTTGCTGTCAAATATGAAAGTCAAAAAATGCCAATATTCCGTTGCCCAATGGTCACTCGTTGTTGACTTGAGAAATTAAGGTCTTTCTTATGGCCAAATAGCCGATAAGACTAGTATCGCCCGCCCGACTATTTGATTGAAAAGCTCAGTGGAGCCAGCTTTAAAGTCGGCGAGAATCGAGGAGTAGATTCTCGTAGATATATAGGACTCTGGGAATTGCCAGTTAGCAACTTTTAACTATGTTTCTACCATACTTCACAGCGCAGTGGCCGACATCCGTTCGATCGGAATTTGGTTACGATCTGGATGATCTTGCGATACATTGCCAGTTTATTGGGAAAGCATATGGAAAGTAATTGGGGCGTATGCATGCATTGGAACTTTTATTGTACAAATCATTGTACAAATCCATTGATAACATTGACTTTCAGACCTGATTTCGTAAAATAGATTGATCCAGCGATTGGTAATTGCTTCACATTTAATCATATCGATGGTATTCGTCAAATTACGGATAATGCTGGCTCAAAATATGGTACAGAAAGGCAATATTGAAGGAAACGTAATAGTACTTGGACAATTACATATATAGGTCTGAAAATTGTGTTCAATGCATCTCAAAGTGATTACTTATTAACAACCGAAAGCAGTGGCTTCCTTATTTTCATTACACACTGCAATGCTACCATCTTTCCAGATTTAGAAACTTTCACTCTTCTGCCAAATTATTCGTTAGATATTGCTCTTACTATGCAAGTTTCAATATGAAGATTTTCTATCGAATGCACTTATTAACAATGCGAAATTGCTAATGTGTACGAAAAGTGTCTCGAAAAGCCTTATAGCGATTGCATAACAGAGAAATCAGCAAAAGTCTATTTTTATGCGGGCGAATATTCTGCTCTAGTAACTATTCGTAAAATTTTTATGATGCTATTTCACCTGTGGACATGAATCGTAATTCTAAGTGGTGTTCAAAAACATGCTACCAGAAATTTATCATTGAAAAATGTGGATGCGGTGATCCAAGATATCCGTTACCTCCAGTCTTAAATCAAGCTGATTAAATTTGCGACTTGAACAAAAGTAAACTTTAAATCTCTTTTGTTATAATTTATTTGTAAAACTGATTTGTAGAACCTTGCATTGATCTTGCATCAATGATTTCGTTAAATTGTACTTACTCACAACAATGTCTGGAAACACGTGTACGTTTCTACACCAAGCACAATAAAGGTAATTCTAATCCTAATTGCAATCCATTTAGATGTTCATTTTAATCTAATTTAATTGCACAATTTTTTGGACTTTAACAAGGAGTAACAAAGTTTTATAAAAGCGTTCTTTAACATATTTGAGAGTTATTTTTTAAACTTCAACAATTGTTCAGGAGCATTGCTGAACTGAACGTTTACCATCAAAGAATGTTGTATTTTCTGTTTCAAGAGTACCAGCTTATGATGTACACATATTGTTCTTTGAGATATTACAATTCATTGTCAATTTAATTTTTTAAATGAGACATTTTTACAATGATTATTTTCAATACAGTTGTTAACAATCTGGCAATGGCAATGCTTTTAGTGGTTGAAGTTATACTCTTGATATTTTTATTAATCATTTCAGTTTTATCCTAAAAACAAGATTGAGAAACAGATACATTGCACATTTTGATGTACAGTATTTCCAGTGCATTGTTTCACTTACAGTATGGTGTTGTACTTCATACTTTAGTTGTGTTAAAAAATTATTTCTTGATTCTTGAATGGAAAATTTTAACCTGCTTCTGAGTCTTTCTCTCTCTCTACCATATTCTTTCTTGACGTCAGTGCGTAAAATTCTGCATTCTTCAATGATTCAATTGCTTTATGTTATCGGTGCAATCCTTAAGTAACTAAGGAAGGAATAAAGTAAAGTAAACCTAAAGGTAAAGCGTGAATTCAGCTTGGTTTTCGAGCATAGGTTAGATACAAGTAGATATCATCCTCCGCCAAATTATATTTCATTGAATTTACGCCATTACTTGTTTCTAATGCCATGTCTGAACTTATGCTTAAGGTTTATCATCTATATTATTGAAAAGGCTTGCTAATGTTTTGTCTTTCCCGCTCGCGTCTATTTTTAATGTTTCGTTTTTGAGTTTTCATCCCCTTCGTATTGGTCCAAGTCTATCATAAAGTTTATTTTTAAATCAGGCCCTAAGCAGCATGATAATTATCGACCAATTTCCATAAAGTCTGTGGCCTGTAAAATAATGGAGCGTATTATTTTTGATCGTACGCTGGATTTCTTTTTGAAGCACAAACTCTTATTTTAAGGCCAACGTAGATTTTTGCAGCAAACCAAAACAACAAAACTTTGAACTTACGTTGTTATTGTATCCCAAACAGAAATCATCAAACGAATCCATCAGAATCCATCAGTGAAAAAAATTAATTACATCAATGCAAATGAATACTAGTAATGCCGTAGTAATAATATCCTCCATTTGAAGTTTACCAACAAGGACAGCAGCGATTTTGAATTTACTCAAAATTTTTTTATTCCTTTTCTGCATTTTCAGTTACTTTGATATGATGGTTTGTTGATTGACAAATAAAGTTTAATTTATGCTACTAATTCAAAATACACTCAATGTGTATTCAGGTTAAAATGGAAAACCAAAGGAAATATATCAACGCTATGATCTCGAAGATCGAATGAAATGCTATTTCCAAATTGTTACCAACTGTGTTACAAAAATCGTTGAAAAACCCTTCAATCTGAAAAACATAATAAACAATTACTAACTAGGGTCGTTTTCATATAAATACAGTTGGTACATCATATGCTGGAACTTCTTGAAACACAAAGTACATCATATTTTGATGATAAACCTTCAGTTCAGCAATGCTCCTTAAGAAATAAAAAAAATGCTGTTCAACACAAAATAATTTAAACAATTAAATAAAATTTACTCGTTTTCGTTTATGTTTAAAAAATTCCTCAGCTAAAATGAAGCTTTCTTATTTCAGTTAAATGAGCAAAATTAAATTCCATACTTTTGTAAGAGTCGGTGTAGCCATGTACATGTTTTCAGTGCATTGTTGCGGGCAAGTACAATTTGGAGAAATCATTGCAGCAGTGTCAATGCAAGGTTCTGTAAAATGAAATAACGCCATATTTCGTTCAAAGAACAAAAAATGAAACGGCTTTAAACTTTTTGATATATCACAAATCCAATCTGCTTGATTTACTACTGGAGGCAATGGATATCTCGGATCTCCGCATCCACACGTTTCAATTACAAATTTCTGGTAACATGTTTTTGAACAGCCCTTGCAATGCAGAATAATCAAAGGCAATTTTGACAACTAGCTCAAGTAATATTAACAAGTAATACTCAAGGGCTCAAGTAATACTTACAAGAGCTGAATATTCGCCATCGTAGTAATAGTTTTCAGAAGACTTTTCGGCGATGCAATCGCTGTAAGGTTGCCCAAGTCGTTCAATATATTTCTGAAAATTCAGTTTGCTGAATGACTTTACTTTCCGGATTTGGTATTACTGTACTAACATAGTCAACTGCAATATCTAGCGAGTAATTAAGCGGGTGAGAGTAACTGGTCAAATCTGGAAATATTGTTGCATTATTATATCCGACGAAAATTAAGAATCCACTGCTTTCAGTTGTTGATAAATAATCAAATTGAGATGAATTCAAAACGATTTTTAGCCCTGTTATCAATAAATATGTCAAACAATATCACCGGTTGTTATTGAATCATTACCATATGTGGAACCAGATCTACTCGTAACGTGATGAATACCATTTATGTGGTTAAATGTGAAACAGTTTCCGATCGCCGGATCATTCCATTGGACAAAATCAGGCCTACAAAATAAGCACGTTGTCATGCAGTCAGACGTACTGAAATAAAGTGTCAGTTACATCCCGCAAGGTTTTCTGTCAAATTCACAGTGAATCATAAGGTCCTGCAAATTGTAACCAAGTTTGGATCTGACCAAAGCTGACCACTGAGCAGTAAAATATGGCAAAGCGTCTTGAAAGGTTGCTAATTGTGAAATGGCATCTTTGTTGTTCTGCATTTAACTTCAATAAATTCACATTGGAAAACTCAGATAAATATCTAACTTGTAGTTGCAATATTGTTGCAATTTCGTCAATTGTAAACTCAGACTCGTCTGGTTCCCCAACATATTTGATCCGTTTTGTCGTCGTTTCTGATGTCCTCATAGCTACAGGAGTTGTAAGCTGTGTTGTTTCTGCAATTTATTCTACTATACATTAAAATTGTTTATCCATGTAGGCAGTACCTTCTGGTGTTGTTTTAATTTCAGTTCCTACTGCTTGTCCTACTGTCGTTCCTACTGCTCCTACTGTCGTTGGTAATATTATGAACACTAAAAAATGAGTAAATGAACAAATTTCTAATAGAAACGCTGCAGTCATTTCGTCTACCAGATTTCGTTGTTGTCGATGTTCTTGTTGTTTTTGTTGTTGCCGGTCTATTCATTGATATCGTTGTTGTAGTTGTTTTTGCTGCACTTGTTGTTTGTTTTGATGTCGTCATTGTATTTGACGGTGATCGTTTCGTGGTAGAAGAAAACATTTTAGTTGTTAGTTGTGTTGTCGATGTTGTTGGTATCAGGATTCGTTTTGTGGTTGCGCTAGTAGTTGTCTTTGTTGTTTGTCGGTTTGTAGCTGCAGTTGATTGTACTCTTCTTGTTGCCGTCGTAGTTGCCTTTGTTGTTTGTCGGTTTGTAGCTGCAGTTGATTGTACTTTTCTTGTTGCCGTCGTAGTTGCCTTTGTTGTTTGTCGGTTTGTAGCTGCAATTGATTGTACTTTTCTTGTTGCCGTCGTAGTTGCCTTTGTTGTTTGTCGGTTTGTAGCTGCAGTTGATTGTACTTTTCTTGTTGCCGTC